>ML785342.1:29153-42446 GCA_009831015.1 Picea engelmannii
GGTGTAGTTGGTTTAACCATTGACAAAGGATTTTCCAGGATTAGAAGAGGCATAAAGGAAGGAAGTTTTCAATTCCCTGATCCTTTCCTTTAATTTAGCATTTTCAACTTCTAAACCATCAATCTAATCATTAAGAGAATCCTCGGTTTCCCTATGGATTTTGGAAATTTGGGACGATCACATGTCCTTCGGGTCGACCTCTGTGCGAGACTTTCCCTTTTTATTCTTCTGGTCACTTCTTTCTACAATCAACATTTTAGACTCTTTATAAAAAACAACACTTTGAAAAGTGAAGGATTCTTCTTCACTAAAGGTGTCATTTCCAACGACTTCCAATAAATGATTTTGTTGATCCATATTTTTCTTCCGTTCTATTGTAGGAAATATTTTCTCAATATCTATTTCTAGTTCCATGTCCTCCAAAGAAAATCTTTGGATGTCATTTTCTATAAGATTATCTTGTTCCTCTTGCACTAAATTTTTCCTTTTCTTTCTCACGAGGAGCTTGTGTGAACTCTCAATTTTCCCAGGGGGAGGATTCTTCTCGCCCCCTCCACTTGAACTACTGTTGAATTTTTTTTTAACTGGGTGGGCCATTGGAGCATTTCTCTGGGATGTGGTATTTTTGGGAGTAACAACGGGAGATTGATCACTTCTTTCACTGGGACCTTTTCCCCTTTTCTTATAAAAATCATTACTGTTGAGTAATGTTTCTAGATCGCCATCATCTTGTACATGAGTGCTTTGGTTGTTACCTTCTTCTTCTTCACTCAAGATAGTCTGAATGAAAGAGTTATTGAAACCCACTGAAAGCATATGTCCCACAAAGATTTTGTTCGGATCAAAACCTTTGATCTTTCATTATACTTTAAATTCACATTGTTGAAATGATTTGCAAATTCGTCAATTTTATTCATATTTCTGAACATGAACTCTCCAATCTTCCATGGGAGGGGAATAAATTGAGTTTTCCTTTTTTCATGGAAAAATATAGCCAGAAGTTATATTGCCTTGCCACCTCTGTAATAAATAGTTTTTCAGATACATGATACAAGAGAAAAGAAGGATTCTCTTTCGAGCAAAATATCCTTATGACACTGTGATTCTCCATTTGTTCTATTGTTCCTTTTTTCTCTAAAAATATGGTAGCTTGGTTAGATATCCTTGAAGTGTTTTCTCCCAACAACAACCTTTTGAAGGCTGAAACAAAATTATTATTATAAACTTCATAGAAAAATAGAGGGGTCTTATGTCTCCATAGTGCTTGATACCAAAAGGCAATTGGATATGTTTCACAATTCACCCTCTTAATTATGGTTAAGTTTGGGAATTGAAAACAATGCACAATAGCAAATATCATATAAGAGGCCATAAAGAAGTTACTGTACTTTTTATAGTGTGATAACCGGGACAAGATTTCGATTGAAATCAATTTTCCCCAATAAAAAATGGCATGTTCTTGCACTGTAAAATACAAAATATATAAAATCATGCGAGATATAGAAGCAGTGCTTTCCTGACCTGTCAACCTGGTAAATAGACATGCAATTTCTCGATAGGGGGTTTTAAAAGACTCAACCTGGATTATGGTTATGTCTTCTGGGATAGATGCAAGATTCTCCAAATATCCAAGCATGAGGTCAAGCCCATTGTTATGTTTCTTCAAGAATTCTCTGCAATCTTCACCTTTGAAAGTAAGTGTCGGCTCTGACAACTTTAACATCTTGCGAAAAAATTGCGGTGAAAGAGAAATCATAGAATGATCCTGGAGCTATATAATTCTTTGACTTGGAATGTACTTTTCCACACACCATGCAACGAGTTCTTTACAATAAAAAACCTCAGGAACACACCCAACACGAGTGATTCCAGATGCCCAAATTACATCTTTATGTGCAGGAGGAGAGGAATAATATGAATATTCTCTTGACCACAGGAAGTTCTGGTTTTCACGACCAAAGATATTCAAAGTATCACCACAAAATTGTTGTCTAGATGATGTTGCCATAGGTTGACAAGACTATTTCTTCAGCTGGATAATAACCTCAAATAAATCTTTTCGGAGAGAAAATGATAATTTAATCCCTTGTAAAATGGAGATTTAATGCAATTCAATGAGTAATTCCTCAATCCCTTTTCCATTAATGATGATCTTTTCAAAATCCACACAACAGTTGTTAGCATTAAACAACACTTAATGCATATTGGGAAAAACAACAAAATGGCGGGGATAGATGAGAGAGAGTTTGAATATGAAGTTTTTCATGAAACCGCGAACCCGCGAACCCGCGAACTCGCGGTTATGGATGATGAAAAATATACTAAGTGTAGAAAGGCGGTTGGTTGGAATTGCATGCAAAATGAATAAAATACTTTGGAGCTTGGCACTTGCGAAAAATCTAATGGTCAAAATGTAGATCAGGGAACATGGGGTGCAAAGTGAAGGTCACATAACTTGGAGGATGAAGGCTTGAACCCGCGAACCCATGCAATTGAAAAATGACTAAGTGTAGTAGTGGACTTATGACATGAGCAAGTGGATGGAGATGAAGGTCCTCCAACCCGCCAACCCGTGAACCCGCCAATCGCTGAAATATGACTAAGTATAGTAACCGGAAAGGGAGAAAAGAAAGGACACAAGAAAAAGGGAAATAAGGGGAGGTGTAGAAGAGGGAAAAGAAATGGAAAAAAAGAAGTTGGAAAGATAGAATGGGGAAGGAAAACCCGAAAACAATAAATGATCTCAACAAAAACCAAGTCTTATTTTTCATCCATAAGTACTCTTGTATGGTGATCACTGGTTAGAAGGGTTGGAAAAGGGGGCAAGTCAGTTTGAAGGCTTTATGAGAGATATATGACGTGATAAAATTATCTATGCATTTGGAGATTATACAAAAATTTGCAGGTGGATGGAGATAGTGTGGTTTGCAACACATGGTATTTACTTAGCAAGAAGCATAATCCACATTCAAGAAGGGAGGGTATTTTTTTTCCCCTATATGCAACGGTTTGATAAATCTCTACAAATTTTTATATGGCTATGATATGATGTGAAAGGAAATATGATAAGAAGCATATCATGAAATTATATTTTTGAGTGATAGTTACATATTGTTTGAGAGATCAATAGTCATGCAAGGTCCTTATGCTTATGTCCAAAGATCCTTAAATATTGATGAAGTCAAAGATCAAGTATACTTAAAGCCAAATTATGCATAGTCTTGAGTCAAGTTGAAAATTAGAAATTGTGGATGTAAATTCAAAGTCAAGTACAAATGTGGTTGAATTTATGTAATGATGCCTTTGTAAAGAATCAAATTCAAGTGCAACAGTGGCTTAAAAGAAGCTTGTTGTGTAATGAAGTTTTGTTTATGTAATAAAGTCAAAGTCAAGTTAATGGTGGATGTTAAAGGAAAATTAAAGTCATGGAGCATGTAGAAGGTTTGCATGTTGATGTAAAGAATCAAAGTCAGGTTTGGAGTCAAATAAGAKCCATGAAGAAGTTATTGATGTAATTTGTTGCAAGAAAAATGAAGAAGGGTGCATGATCAGTTGTACRCAACACCTAAGTCAAATCTATAGTTCTATTCATGTCAAAACATGACATTRGTGCATCAATTAAGTTTTCCAGGCCAAGGTCATAGATGTCTTGTTAGACATTGTGCACACTCCAAAAAGAAACATATATATTTTTGTATGCATATTATTTCAGATGAATGGAGAGGATTGTAGGTATCCTTTTGGATGGAGACGTCCCGCCTACAAGAAACAAATTTTATGCAAGTATTGAGAAGAATTACACAATAAGAATATAAAGAAGAGAGAAGAAGATGATGAATATGGCCATAATAGTAGAAGATGACACCAAAAACAAGACTAATGAAGATGATGACTCCATCACAGAAGATGGACTCCATGACATAAAAAAAGAATCAAAATACGAGGGCATATTGAAGAGGAAAGAGGGAAGAATGGTGAAAGATGAAGCAACAAAAGAAGCAAAAGGAAAGAGGAATGAAGAAATGGAAGAGAAGCAACAGACAAGGAAGAAAGTTTGATGCAATAAGAAGGAAGATGCAAAAAAAAGGCAAGAATTAAGGAAGTAAAGCAAGGTAAAGAATAAATATTGTGTGTTCAAATTAAGATGTAGATGTAGTGAATCCATGAAAACATCCCTAAGAAGTTTAATGGTCCTTGAATAATGCATTGATGATGGTCTTAGTCTTATGGATAGATTAGCCTTAGTTGGAATTTTGAAATTGTATGTACCTCAGTCAAATGTTGATGTAAGATTAATGAGACAAAGTGTACTCCCATAAAGTTCGTGTTACTCTAAAAACCAATTTTTAGTGAAGGTTCATGGTCAACTAGAAACCACTTGTCATCATGTATTGTTTGTGGTAAGAAAAAACCACTTGAGGATGTAGGATCTTTCATAGAGAGAAGCTCGTCCGTGGAAAAAATTGTCAGTCCACACCTGGCATAATCACCGATCTTTGTGGTAAAGGAAGTTAGGAAGATTGCAAGTCATGAAAAAGGAACTTGCTTAAAAGCATAATGATCATTGATGATGAATGGAGTAACAAAAACCATGAAATAGAAGTTTGCAAGAGACACAGAACACATGGACAAGAGTCCATGAAGACACTTTTGTTTCTTGGGAGTCTTATGCAGGAGCATCGAGAGCATGGTTATTGGTAAGCCAAAAACACAGGATGAAGATGATGATAATGATGATGCAGGGGGAGTAATAGGTACATGTATGTAGACTCGTGATAGAAAAATGGTTGATGAGCCATGTATGAGAAAGAGTTTCCTAGAGAACTGGCGGATACAATGGTTGGAGACCCATGTATTCTAGTGGATGGTTAATTTTTTATATGGACTTCAATAATGTTTAATTTTGTAGGTACAATATGAATAAGATTGAGGATGAAGAAAGAAGAAGACCGAAGGTCGCAAAAGACAGAGAACATAGAAGACAAAGAAAATGAAGATGAGATCAGTTCAAAGGACCAAGTGAAAAGAGGAATGAGATCACAAGTGTTTTTTAAGGGAGGAGTATGATATAATTGTGATCATGAATAATTAATATATTATATGATGCTTTGTAATGGGGTAGACTAATTCTAGAAAGTCTACGTGAGAGTGAGAGATGAGGAGAAATGAACGATGTTAGGGATATGAACATTTGTTGAGAGATTCATGGAGATATGTTGAGAGATTAATTATGTAACCTATGGTTATAAAAGGGACCATTTGTACAAGGATAATAACAACAAGGGAGTGGTTTTATAATAAAAATTCCCTTTGGGAGGTTTGGAGCACATATCTCATGTGTCCTTTTTTTCATAGAAATGTGTGTATATGTGAGTTTTATTCCATTGTGGTTTTGATTTGTATAAATTTGGATCTAACTTAGGGTGTTAATTTTAAGTTTTTTGCACTTGAGTTTTTGAATGCATGTGATTGACATGTGTATATTGATGTGCATATATAAAAGATTTTTTTAAAATTAAAATATGTTTTAAATATTTTTATTTTTAAGAATAATATAAGAGTTTTGGTTTAGTTTAGTTTGAAGTGATAATTTTAAGTTTTTTGCATTGACATGTGTGTATATACAAATATTTTTAAAATAAGTATGTGTTTTGTTATATTGTAAGAATAATATAAGAGTTTTCACCCACTCATAGTTAGTGTCTAGGTTTAGAGTCTACAAAATTCGTATAATGTTTTAGTTGAGAGATTGAAAAAGAGTTGGAGTTGATGGAGGTAATTTGATTGAAAAAGAGTTGGAGTTGATGGAAGTATTTTGATTGAACCCTCAATTGAGACATTTTATATATGAACTTTCTATAAAAAGTCACTTAATAGTAGCTAGATCAAATTTTGAGGAGTCTCATTGAATTATCATTTATTTTTGAAATTAATAGTTGATATTGTTTTAATTGAGTTCATTTTATATATGAACTTTTTATAAAAAATCATCTAATAATAGAAAAATCAATTTTTGAGGAGTCTCATTGAATTATTATTTATTTTTAAAATTAATAGTTGATATTATTTTAATTAATATTTATTTTTAAAATTAATAGTTGATATTATTTTAATTAATATTTATTTTTAAAATTAATAGTTGATATTATTTTAATTGAGTTACCAATTATTTTCGTAATTTGTGATTAACATCACAATTTCAAAAAAAACAATTTCATAAAATATTTCTTTAAAACAATATTTATAATAAACTAAATATTTCTTATTTATTTTAATTTTTTATACATAATATATTAAAATACATATATTTCACATAAGTGTTTTCTTAAAATCAAATAAGTTTTTCTGTCCGAATCAACAATTTTCATATATATTATGAAATTAAAAAGAAATCTTGAAATTCATCAATCAATTTATATATAATTTATAAAAATAAATTAGTTGGTAGATTTGGGATTTAGTCATTATCAAATAATTAGTTAAATTCCTTTGAATTTATCTCAACTCATCAATCCTCCTCAAACTCATAAATCATAGAAAAAAATAATTATATCATCATGATTGTGGAAAGAAATTATCATGCTTTCATGTACGACTTTGTCATTCTTTTACCTTTTGTCTTTATATTAGTTTTTAGTTTTTTAATATACACGTAGACATGAGCTTGTAATCCAACAAGGAAGTCACGAGAATGTGGAGCGTAGTTCTCGAGGTATTTTTAAATCAATTGTTTCATTTAATAATTAATAATTTGGCAACTTATAAAACTTGTCAATTTCCATGAATTATAATATGTTGTATTTGGATAACCAAAGTTTTTTCTGCTATAATTCCAGATTTAAATTGAGGGATAATGGTGAGAACTTCTATGAAATAAAATCTAGATACGTTGTACTTGCAGATCCAAAAGGTTCTCATGTCACTATTTATGTTAATTTTTTTTAGGACTGGTGGTCAATTTCCATGAATATAATCTAGATATGTTGTACTTGGAGATCCAAAATGTCAGTGTTTAAGTTTCAGATGTGAGGATAGTGCTCAATTTGTATGAAATATAATTTAAATATTCTGTACATGGAAACTAAATATATATATAATATATGATTATTTAAGTTCTGAATCTAGGGAGAGTGACAATTCCCATGACATAATTTAGATAGGTTAAACTTGAAAATCCAAAAAAGATTTTTTGTTTTTATTTAAGTTTTAAAGTTAGAGATGGTGGCAATTTACCTGCAATATAATTTATAAAGGTTGTACGGGGAATCCAAACAAATTGTATATTATATTTTAAGTTTTAAAATTAAAGGTAATGGAAATTTCCATGAAATAATATTTTTTAAGATTAAAAAAAATTATATTATTATAGATGTGTTAAAGATAGAGAAAGTAACTATTTTAAATAAATTATATTTAGAGATCCAAAAAGTTCTGATAAATATGTTGATTTGGAAATTTTAAATAAGAATATTGAGATTAAATGTTTTCACTTTTGAAAGGTAAATAGAAGGGAGTGGGCTAATTCTGGGGTAATCTTTTCTCTAAGTATTTTTTGGGCAGGTTTTTGGGCCGTGAGGTCTTATATTTCTAAGCATTTGGATTGGTTTAAAATATGCCAAAACCCTTAGAGTAAGGTTATGAAATGCATGGAACTTTAATTACCTATTGACAATGGACACAATTAATGATCTTTTAACTTTATTTAACCTTAAACCCTAATCTAATGGCTATGCATTGAAGACGCTGACATATTCTTAGTCGTCCTCCAAAATCAATGGGTTAGATTTATTGTTCATAACTTTCTTGCATTTATCAAGACATCCGTTAACATGTTTACTTTTTAACATTTACCTAATTACATTAAAAAATTACTGGAAGGATATGTAATTGCCAAGTTTAATTGATTAAGTAGGATTAAACCGTGCCATCTAAATAAATGCCCACGTTCTGCTTTTGAACCGGCCGTCTGATGCCCAAGCGTTCCATTTATCAACCTAATACAGCCAAACATTTCATATTACCACAGACATTTTATATTGAAGGCAGGTGTTCTCAACCGATACCTTTCGGCGTTCTCAGCTGAAAGGTATCGGTTGAGAACACCTGCCTTCAATATAAAATGTATGTGGTAATATGAAATGTTTGGCTGTATTAGGTTGATAAATGGAACGCGGCTGTGCTACTCCATACTAAACTCAGACTACTCTGAAAATTTAGCAAAATCATGACATTTTTTTTTTGTCAAGCTCTGTTTGTTTCAAGTTAGCCTACTCTCAAATGGAATACGACGAACAGCACATGCGCCGAATGAAATCCTGCTATTAATGACAGAAAATACTGTTACGAGAATTTACATCCCAAAACCAAAAATACTGTTACGAGAATTTACATCCCAAAACCATTTTTTCGAGTTAAATTGGCGAAACTCTTCAAAGTTCATGAATTGACTGAGATTGTAATTTGTCTTACTATGACAAATTGTTTGAAGCGGTGGGTAAGTACAATCTATTTCACCTAATCAAAACCAAAGCAATTTTTTTTTTTTAAGTTATTTATTTTGATTCGTGAGAATGTGTGGTGAATTTTGACAGTCAAATCAGGATGCACGTTTCCATTATTCCATCATTTGTTGGGAATGTTTGTCAACATTAGCGAGGAGTGGAAGTGTTTTCATGTGATTTAGTCTACTGGCATAGCTTAACAACAAAAATTCAATTAGAATTTTTGTACGACTGAGATTGCGTCACGCTGATGATGGCAGCTCGTGGCAAGTGAGTTTCAGGGTAAAACCGTGATCTAACTTGCAGTGATTTAGGTTGGGTTGGGTTAGGTTTATCACAATCATCAGCAGATCGTCATGGTGGCATCATCTGCATCCCGGCTCCACTTGGCAACAGGCTATTCCGCATTCGTCAGTGGGAATGGGGTGGGCAGACACTCTTCTAGAAACTGTGTGGTGCGGGGCCATTCGACTTTTCAATGGGCTGTTGGTCACCAGCTTGGACCGGTTTTCCTGTTTCCATGCCAACTGTTCGTGCTCTATAAATCAATTTAACCAATCGGGTATTTGCATGGTGGCTCAATTTCCAACAAGAATCTCAAGTAAGTATTGGCAATCGCTGTGCAAGGGAATCGAACATGAGCGGTCCGGCGATGAAAAACGGCAGCGAAATTTGTAGGGATGGATTCTTCGAGAGTGAGGAAGAGGAATTGCAGGGGCAGGCAGAGGCTTGGAAGTCTACGTTCGCTTTTGCTGAGTCGTTGGCGGTGAAATGCGTGGTTCTGCTGGGAATACCCGACATGATCGCCCGCGAAGGTCCCCGCGCTACTCTTTCCCTCAACGAAATCGCAGCCAGGCTGCCCGCGGATTCGCCCGATACCTCGTGCCTCTTCAGAATCATGCGCTTCCTCGTGGCTAAGGGCGTCTTCCGCGCCTCCGTTGTCAAAAGCGCGGAGGCCGGTGCCTTCGAGACGAGATACGGCCTGACGCCCGCGTCCAAGTGGTTCGTGAAAGAGCGGGAGCTTTCGATGGTGCCGATGCTGCTGATGCAGAACGACGAGAGAACCGTGGCGCCGTGGCACCGTTTCAACGAGTGCGTAGTCGATGGGGGCATTGCCTTTGAGAGGGCGAACGGTGCAGAGATCTGGTCTTACGCCTCCGATCATCCCGACTTCAACCATCTCTTCAATGACGCCATGGCCTGCAACGCCAGAATCGTGATGAAGGCTCTTCTGTCCAAGTACCAAGGCTTCCAGTCCCTCAATTCCTTGGTGGACGTTGGGGGCGGGACTGGAACCGCTGTGGCAGAGATTGTGAGAGCTTATCCTTTCATCAAAGGCATCAACTACGACCTCCCTCATGTCGTGGCCACTGCTCGCCGTCTGCCAGGTTGGTATATATGAACATTTTTATACATGAATTCACGTTTTGCTTGGCCAGAGTCTGACTGACATAGAAAATGCGTGTAAATAGGCGTGGAGCACGTGGGAGGAGACATGTTCGAAACAGTGCCCACTGGCGATGCCATATTCATGAAGGTAAACCGTGACCTTGCCGGCACGTACTTGAGTTAGAATGAGGTGAGAATACGTTTTAACATTACAATTTGTTTGTGGGATGTCATCAGTGGATCATGCATGACTGGAGCGATGAGGACTGCATCAAGATACTGAAGAACTGCAGGAAGGCAATCCCAGATACAGGGAAGGTGATCATAGTAGACGTGGTGCTAGACGCCGATCAAGGAGACGATATTGTTAAGAAGAAAAAGAAGGCTCTGGATCCGAATTTAGGCATAGTGTTTGATCTGGTAATGGTGGCGCATAGCTCCGGCGGGAAAGAGAGAACGGAGAAAGATTGGAAGACAATTTTATTGGAAGGAGGGTTTGGTCGTTACAACATAATCGACATTCCAGCGTTGCAGTCTGTGATTGAAGCGTTCCCTCGTTGAGCTGTTATTTGTCAATAAGTATTCCCAACAAAAATACTTCTCATTGGGGCTTGTAATGGACAAATGATAAATCCAATGATATTCAAAATATGAATGGGAAATATTTGTCGGATATCGAAGATTTGGACCATTATTGTTCTGCTTCCAAATCATGGGTCAGCTTTATCTCTGGAAGTCATGTTTTTAATATTAAAGCGACAGATGTTTTATTTAAATATTATTACGCTGAAAGGTGTACATTTATTTGACAATGGGCATAATTAATGATCTTTTAACTTTAGTTAACCTTAAACCCTAATTTGATGGCTATGTATTGAAGGCTATTCTTAGTCTTCCTCCAAAATCAATGAGTCAGATTTATTGTTTATAACTTTCTTGTATTTATCAAGGCATCCGTTAACATGTTTACTTTTTAACATTTACCTAATCACATTAAAAAATTACTATAAGGATATGTAATTGCCACGTTTAAATGATTAAGTAGGATTAAACCATGCAGCCAAACGTTTCATATTACCACATATGGATTACAAATTACCACAGACATTTTATGGCACGTGTTCTCAACCGATACCTTTCGGCTGTGCAAGTGAATATCCCACTTGAAGGTTCTAAACAGAACTGTGATATATGTTTTATAAACTTTGATATATGTTTTATTTAGGTGTTGTAAATATGTTACTAAAGGCTTTAAACAGAGCTGGTTCCTCTCAAAGGTTTCTTAAAGGTGTTTTTCTGGGCTCAGAAGATGTATGGGCAAACTTTAAACATAATTGAGATTCATTGCTGTTAGTCGTTTAATGTTATCTTATGGCGCAGGGATGGAATAAATACGGTTAAAAATTTGACCGGCTTTTCCAGTTTGAAATTCCAACCCTGATCATATCAGTTTTTAAGCATTTCCAAGAAAATCTGACATATCAAATCTGAAACCTGATCGTGAGTTTTAAGCAGCTCTGGCAAATCTGAAATATTGAAGTGATAGTTTTTTGGTTTGGAATTTTGAAAATGTGTAAGGTTCTAAGTAAATCCCTTCAATGTTGAATGGTAAGTGTGGTATTGGTTTATCACGGGTGTATAATATCGGTCATATTTACATTGAGTAAAAAGAGATTTCTGTTTTCTTTTTATAGTTAGTGTGGAATGTTGGGTAAAGATGGATTTTCTTTTTATTGCTTGAGTGGGATACGATGAAATAATGATAAATAACAGTAAGCTAGTTAAAAAGTGGATAAACATAATTATTTATTTTTTAATTTGATAGAAATTTTGTTAAAAGTTATAGTTTCACTTTATTGATGAAAAAATTATCTTTAAATTCTTTTAAAAAAAATTGAAATTCTCAAAAAAAAAAGAAACAATTAGATTAAAATTTTATTTAGAGAAAAACTCATTGTAAAAATTAACTTTGTCTACTTTTTAATTCACTTCATGATAAATAAAATTTAATGATAAACATAACCATTTTTTTCTAAATTTTGAAGAAACAATTAGATTAAAATTTTATTGAGAGAAAAACTTAACTTTGTCTACTTTGTAATTCACTTCATGATAAATATAATTTAATGATAAACATAATCATTTTTTTCTAATTTTTTTTTCAAATTTGATAAGAATTTTGTCAAAAATTGTAGTTTTATCTTATTATCTAAAATTTGACTATAAAACTTTGTCCTTAAAAATTTAAGCCCATTTTAAGAAGATTCAAATCTTCAGACTAAAAAAAAGTAAATTATGGTAAAACTTTACTTAATTAAAAATAAAGAAAATTTATTTAAAAAATTAAGCTTGTTCACTTTTTAAGTCAATACATAATAAATATAATTAAAAATCTTTTAGAAATATAATTTAAAATCTTTCAAAAATTTGATAGGAATTTTGTTAAAAATTATAGTTTTATTTTATCTATGAAAAATTTAACTATAAAACAGTCCTTAAAGTTTTTAGTTTATCTTAAAAAAAACTAAAATTTTTAAAATTTAAAAATAAATAAATTATAATAATAATTTTCTTAATTAATAAATTCACTAAAATAATTAAATTTATCTATTTTTTACTTATTACATAATAATGATAAGATAAATATAATTCAAGTAAGATTTTATAATTATAAATTAATATTTTAAAGTAAATTAATCATGTGTAAAAATTGTATACCTCAAACATCATTAAAATGAAATATTTCTACATTAAAAAAAAGTTGGAATATTTCGAAAATAATTTATGATGATGTAAAGTAGATATCATAAAATTTTAAATTATATTTAATTTTGTATTATTTTCAATATTCTAAAAATAATTGAATATTTCAAAAATAATTTATGATGATGCAAAGTAGATATCATAAAATTTTAAATTATATTTAATTTTGTATTATTTTCAATATTCTAAAAATAATTGATGAAGGTATACAATCAATATCATATGAGTTTTTTTTGAGTTTTTATCTTTCATGTTTTTGAAAATTCAAATTGATATTATTGACTTTATGTTAAAAAACAAAAAAAATCAAAGTGATTTTAAATAATTTCAAATATATTTTTGGAATTGAAATTGATTGATTATAATACCAAGTATATATAAAAATTATTTATTATTATTAAATATTGAAAATTGAAATCCCATATAAATCTTTTTTAGTTTTTATTTTTCATGTTTTTAAAAATTCAAATTGATATTATTGATTTTATGTAAAAAAACAAAAAAAATCAAAGTGATTTTAAATAAGTTCAAATATATTCTTGGAATTGAAAAATTGAAATTGATTGATTATATTACTATATATATATATATATATATATATATATATATATATATAT
Source organism: Picea engelmannii (assembly GCA_009831015.1). NCBI lineage: Eukaryota > Viridiplantae > Streptophyta > Pinopsida > Pinales > Pinaceae > Picea > Picea engelmannii. Next base: position 42,424 of record ML785342.1, read on the forward strand.
ATATATATATATATATATATATA
>ML785342.1:42694-119266 GCA_009831015.1 Picea engelmannii
ACCCCTTTCAAAATGTCCATTACTAAGTCACAATACCTACCCCTTTCAAAATGTCCATTATTAAGTCACAATACCTACCCTACCCCTTTCAAAATATCCAATACCTATCCCTTTCAAAATGTCCATTGCTAAGTCACAATACCCCTTTCAAAATGTCCATTACTAAGTCACAATGCCCCTTTCAAAATATCCAATACCCACCCCTTTCAAAATATCCATTACTAACAAAAACCCTTTCAAAATGTCCATTACTAAGTTAGATATGCCTAAAATCTAAAATCTTTGTGTTTTCAAATTGTTTTTACAACATAAATACCTCTCTACATCATCCTCAAAGTACACATCATCTAAGAAGCACCACCCTTATTTATGTTCGATTCATCTTATACAAGTTAATAACACATATCAATATTACCTAATAAGAGAGTAGCACACTTTTGAGTTTGTGCCATCTTATAGGCCACCATTGTGTTAAAAAAATTAGGGTATTTCCACACAAGTTGAATATCTTGAGAAACTACTCACACAAATAGATCATAGACCAACACACTAGTGTATTATGTGGTTAAAACCCTCATAGAGGGAAAGAATCCATGTCCCCAACCAATGTGGCAACTTGAGGTAATATATTAATGCAATTTTTTTTTTTTTTTTTTTTACATATTAGATTTTCTCACAATCAATCACCAACAAATGACCCTCCATGCTCTTTAAATAGAGATCATGGAACAATTAGGTGTTAAGCCACAAATAAATATAGTTCTTAGTATCGCGGATAATATGAACCATTGGATCACTTTATGTCTAGAACATATTGTGACCATCGAATTACATAACCACAAATGCGTACTAACACACTTTACCTAAAGACGCATTAGACCAAGTTGATCTTAACTAACTCCTAAGTGTCTAAATATCCTAACATCCCCCCATAAGAATAACCTGGGATATGATTGAAGTATTTACAAAGGTGACACAATAGAAGAAGGAAGGAAGCATTAGAGCCTATCCGAACACTTATCTTTTATAAGAGACTTTGTGAAAATGTTTGCATCTTGATCATATATAGGGTAAATGAGCACTTCGAGAACATGATATTGAATAAGCTTTCTGATGAAGTGCATGTGTAACTCAATGTGTTTGCTTCACTAATGTTGAAATGTGTCTTTGGAAAACTTGATGGAACTCTGATTGTCACACCAGAGTGTGGTCAGATGTTGTTGTTGGAATCCAAACTATGAATGGATCGATCAAAGCCACAAGAATTCTTGAATTGCATTAATTTCTACCCAATTCTTGGTTCAATCCCTTCAACTTGAGAGAATTATTTGGCAACTAACTGAGCCTTTTGTCTTTCAACACATCCATCTAATGTGAATTTAGTTCCATACAACAATTTTCATTTGACAAGTTTTCTTCCTTTTGAAAGAGGTACAATATCCCAAGCATCATTAGTTATTAAGGAACAATGTTCTTCATTCATTCCCATGTCCCAATCTAGATGGTTAGAATCGTCTACACATGTTTCTAAATCATGAGTCTCAAAAAATTAAACCAAAAGAGAGGAGGCTCACTGGAACCCTGAACATATATGATGTTGATCTATAGTATCACTTGCAATATCGCCAACTACTCGTGTTGTATGGACCCATCTAGGAGGTGGTGGTAGTGGTGCTGATTCATGTTTAATGGACCCTGTTGATCCAAAATTTGTCTCAACCTTACGAAAGCTTGTAAAGAGTTGCAAGACCAATTTCCTCATCTTGTTTTCACCTCATCAAGGTATGGCAAGGGTCCCCACTAGGAAAGTTATCTAGTGTAAAAGAGTATTATGTTCATCATTTGAAAAATGCATGTCATAATGGATACAATTGTTGTGCTCGATAGAAAATGGTTGCAAGATGTTATATGTCAAAACCATATGCAAAAGTCGGGTCTATGTTGAAATTTTCACTTGATAACATGAGATGATGATATGATCCTCTAACGTATGGTATTGTGAACAAACCTGCTATGTTTTATATCAAAATATTGGCATAAAGTCATCACAATGCAACGTGAAACTTGGGTGTGATATACGCCAAAATAATCACAATGTCTAAGCGAACAATCAACATGTTATCCTTCAACATATGATAAATGGATGACATGGTTATTATTGTAAAGTGTTTGATATATCATAGTTATTATGGAATGTGTTCCATGTTATATTATGTGAGATCCTTGGCATATTAATCAACAACATGGCATGAGTTTTGAGTTGGTTACACTATATATTGGAAACATTTGAAAGTTGGTGCATACCCATCATTTGACATATGTTGAAATCCAACCCATAATTGTGCACATTTATGGTAATGGAGTTTGTGATCATTAATGCATGGAAAGTGAAATGAACCAAGGGTATATAAAGCAGTTTGAGTGCTCATTTGACTGCTAGGGTTTGTAGTTCATGCATTTTCGAGCTGGTTTGACATTGTAGAGACCATACCCATGTGTAGAAGCTAAAATTCAATTGATTTGTTGTTGGAATAATGAATTCTTTAGCATATAAAATACCGAAACTTGTGGATTGAGATCAAGAACAACTTGGCCTCTTCTCTGGCAATGATATGTCGATTTCTCTGCTGTAAATGAGAATTTAGTGTTGTATCTCATTTTCATTGATAAATGCGTTATTTCATTGTTTTATGATTTTTTAAACCCCCTCTACACTCCTCATTTTGAACCCACAATCATTTCCATCACTCAGCAGTTTCAAAATTATTTTTTTCATGAAGTTTTTTATGCCCACACTATTAAAAAAACGCCCAGAAAATTCATGCACATGATTTTTCTATTGGCTCGAGAGGATATGGTTCTGTCTTTAGTTTCAATTCATGGGACATAGATATGTTAATGGGAAAGGATGATGTACTCATTTGACTTCATTTTTCCTCCACGTTTTACCATTTAAATGCCTAGTTATATGCTTGACCCTTTACTTTAAAAAAATGAAAGGGGTGACCCCTGCTTATCATAAATTCGACCTTGTATCCCTACATTTCTTCTAGAGAAAACCCCTATAATTTAGAGCAAAATTGTGCCCATCTCTTCAAATATTGAAAATTATGCTCATAAAAGAACTCACTCAACCCTCCAATCATTTTCATATGCTATGACCCACATGGTATATTTTCAAATGATAATTATAAAAGTATTTTGTGTCAAAACCCCTTGATTTTGACCATTTTTTTTTAGGAAGAAATGAAATATGAAAATGATAATAGGGCATACTCTTTATCCTTGTATTTTTAAGAAGTCTCATGGCATTTCAAAGGTATCACTTCAACTGAGTTATGTATGCCCTTTATATCCCGCTTCTCTAAAAAAACAGAGTAAAAATGGTCTTTAACTTTCAGAAAATCTTTCATACATGCCTTGTCCATATCTATTATCACCCTCACATTTATTACATGCCTACCCTATCATTCTCATAGCAGAGTTGTTATAAATCATATTTAATGAACACTTGTGAAAGTTTTATTTATTTCAGTTACTTGTAGTTGAAGGTTATTATGAGTTTAATGGGTATTTTTAATGAGCTTTTTAAGTTCGATGTCGAGGAGTCACAAGGAGAAGAAAAGAGAGAAATTTCTCATTTGGATATGTTCCCTAAGATATCACAATACTTATTTTCTATGTTGATAACATTGTAGTGACATAGATTATGGATACAACTCTTACATGGTTTATTTTCTCAAATTTTGTTTTGTTTAAAAAGACATATTATTTTGTGACAACATTTTTGGAGTAACACGGTGTAAGTATTTTTATATATCTTTATTCCAACTCAAATTATGATTGTAAATGAGGCAAGATTACTTAATGCATGAAGTTATTTGTAATGATGGTTCAATAAATGTATTAATTTTCCTTTAGTGGGGTCCCTTCTTTCCTTCCTTTATTAAAAATTTAAATGACACTTTTCCTTCTTTTTAATATTTTTTTAATTTATCCCTCAACTACTACAAATAATTATTAATTTGTAATTAAATAGTTAAACTAAATAACTATTTGAGAAGGATACAAAAGCAAATAAGGAGTTCAATAAAAAAAGGAAAAATAGAGAAGTGAAACTTCTGATAAGGTATGCCTAAGTTCTAATGAGATATTCATCTTTTCATTCCATTCTATGTTTTCATTAGAGATGAACTATCTTGTTGATAGCAGAGTTATTATGAATATGCCAAAGAAAATACTAGGAGGAATTGATCAATGATATGCTCCAAGGTAATTTATTTTCTTGAAGTCTATTATGTCTTAATTAGAAATTCCAAATCCATTTAGTGCTAATTAATGCAAGTGTTGTAGAGTTCAAAACGATGATGCACATGTAACTTAGAGTGATCTAGACTGGTCCTGCATTTGATCTTTTCTTTTGACATTAGATGTCCATGTATGAGTCTTAATTATATCTTGGACTTCCAAGAATTTCTCTGGTCCAGACCCTCACATGGACATGAAGATATATTTTCAGTTGTAACTCAAGGTTGTCATTAATAAAAGAATTTGTTGATTTCTTCTCACTTACAAAATTGTTTTAATACTATATTTTAGATTTTTCATTTGATTCATATTTCAACATTTTTTCTTTTACATTTGCCTTTATAATTCTTCTATTTTATTTCTCTTTAAATTGTATAATATTAAATAAAACACATAAAAATTATGTATATGAAAAACAAAGTTAGATCCAAGAATTATATTTCTTAAGATATGATCAAGACTTTGACAAGCTACAAAACCAGGGTAATAATCCTGCATATCTCACTTAGATTGATGAGAGTCGAACATGTATGATTAAGGGGCACTATCATTCCTTTCGTCAACATTTATTTGGTGACCATACTAGGGACATTTCTTTTCTCTCTGGTTCTTTTGTTTTATTTATCTGATTTTAATGACTTTGCCTACCCCTCAACAACCAAACATAATATTTCATTTGCATGATCAAATAAGTATTACTTCATGCCTATTTGATTTGATTTTAAAAACCGCCGTTTCTTGTGAACAACTTGAATGCTCTTGGGAAGTCATTGTTCATGATATATAAATTCAAGATCTAAGAGAGGTCATTCAAATGAAAGCTCATAACTGTCCTCCTCATTAGAAGGATGTCTGATGACCACTCAATCTCGTGTATCATGACAAATGAGAGGTGAAATTATTGAATTCGATCCTTTCTTCGAAATTGGAAGAAGGAAGGAAATCTTAGAAAACCTTCAGCCAAGGCTTCAATGATCCTTATCTGATTATGATATTGAATTTCCAAGCTCATCAAAATATTTTTCTCCTAATAATATCACAATGACTTCTTCTTGCAATTCTAGTACTACAAGAGGAGCCACCTCCTCGCATGCTTCTTCCTCATCCCTAATTAGAAGCACTCACAACCATTTCAATCATGTTCAATCTACAACAAATCCTGCAAAGATAATCAAACAACATGGTTTATTCCAATTCAAAGAAGATGATAATGTTACACCTTGGCATGTATCTTCTCCTTTGAATCTAAATCCAACAACCAATTCTCTTCCAAAATTTAAGGATCATTTTCCCAAATTCTCTGGCAACAAAAAAATATCTGTCAATGAACATTTAGTTGCATTCTCTAATGTTTTTTAGAATATAGGGGAAAATAAAAATGATGCATGTATTAGATTATTTGTAAACTCATTGGAAGGGAACAATGCTACATATTTCTTTGAATTACCGCCTAAAATATTTTCGACTTGGGATGAGTTATGTTATTGATTTAAATCCACTTATGGACAACCCCAAAGTCCAACATATTTGTTGAGATATTACAACAATCTTGTTTCTAATAAATGTGAAACAATTGAGTCCTTTAATTTACATTTTACTAAATTGTATAATCAAATCGCTGAGATTATACAACCTCATAATCAAGCTACTTTGATGCATTATTACAATGCACTACCATCTTCTTATTGTCGTATATTACAATAGAAAAATGCTAACAATTTAAGATCAACTCTAAAGACTTCTTTAGAATTTGAAGAGCAACTAACAAGAAAAGGTCTCCATGTTGAAGATCACATTAAGTATATTGATATGTCAAATGTATTACATCTTTTACAGGACATAAGTAACATGATGATGGTTTTTGAGAGAAACAAAGTTGTTTAAACTTTTGAAGAATTTCCCACACAAGTTGCCTTGAGAAATTAGCCTTGAGAATCTTAGACTAGGGAAATAATCTTGAGTTCATGGTGTAGTTTCTATGAAGAGATTCATGATGAAGGAACTTGTGATATAAGGAAGAATGCTTGAGAACAAATTTTTGGGAAAATATCTGATTTCACAATTGCTGCTTTAGATCGGGCTGCTAAGGAGGATGCAATGATGGTTGACAAAATAAATAAGTCATATCAAAGCAAGAACAAAGGTATTCCTCAAAAAGCCACTTTTTCCCCAAGTAATTATTCTCATCAAATTTATTTTCAAGCCATAAAGGGGCACATGATAATATGAGGTAAATCCAACCTCTTCTTCTTTACCAAAGTATAACATTTTGAAACAATGGATAGTATAAAAATAAATGATTCTTTACTATATATTGTTACTATCCCTGAACATCAGAAGCATTTTAAGAATCTCATGGAAGGTTAAACTTCCAACATTTCCAATTTGATTGAAGAACAAGATGAAGAAGAATTGTATGTAAATACATTAGGTGTATATAATCCTAGGAACTTTGTTAAAAATCCTCTTTTTTTATGTTTCTATGAAAATTATGGATAAAATCACACATTGTTGTCTGATTGATGGGGAATCTGGTTCTAACATTATGTCTAAAATCATTATGGAAGATATTTCATATACCAATGATAATTCAAAAAGCATGTTATCATATAATAGTCAATGAAAAGATACTATTGGTGAGATTAAAGACATCATTTATTGTTGTCTGCACATCCTGAAATCAAGAGCACCTATAATATACAAGTCATAGATATGACAATAAGAAATTATTGTTTTATTCTAGGTAGAAATTGACAAGCTTTAACTTGTGGATATATGTCATTGGATGGAACACACATGCCAGTTCCCAAGGTTAGTAAAAATATTATTGTGCTTTGTGAAGGACAAATTTCATCATATATCAAAAGAGTGCCTCAACTGCATGTAAATTTTGTTGAAGAATATTTTGGTGTGAATTCTATATTTGTAGAAGAATATGATAATCCTATTACATAGCCTATTGATCCTGATGATAGTCTCTAGCATACACATTTTGATGATGCATGTTCAAATGAAGGAAACAAAACTGGTAAAATACTCTACTCTCCTATTGGTAAAGCCATAATTTTTCCTATAGGTTAGAGTTTGAGTGTATTAGTAATGTGACATAGTTTGAAGCCTTAATTCTTAGAATTGAAAATCCCTTTAATTTAGGTTGTTATCATTTTTCTATCTTTGAGGATTCAAAAATTATCATTGATTTCGTTAGGAAAATCTATACCCCATCAAATAAGCTTCTTAAAAAATACACACAAGCGGTTTGGCATCTGATTTATAATCTAACATCTTTCAATATCACTCATATTTGAAGGGATTTGAATTTAATGGAAGATATGTTAGCTATTTTTGTATCCAATCCTACAAAGAAATTACTCCCTCGAAGACCAGATTATACTTTCGTGTCTTTATATTGTTCTCATGTTCCTAGAAACATTGAGTTTTGGCAAGTTTTTTGAGCTTAAAAGTTAAATTTTGAGTGTTTCTTGTATATATTTCATTTTAATTTTATTTCATGTTTTTTTGGTTTGATTTATTTTGGTTTGATTTTCTTTTTGCTTGAGTTACACTTTTGGAAAATTTTTGTTTTCTAGGAATATGGATCAGTCAAGTTACATTTTTTTTCATTGATTCTACAAATGGTTTTTTTTTTTTGTTAATTTGACCTGAATGATGAAGAATGCAAACAATAAAAGATAAATAAATCACCCCCCTTGTGTTTGCAAGGCTAATAGATGAGTATTTGTCAAACTAGCTAAACCTCCTTGTTAAAATTTGATTGATACAATTCTTCTTTGTTTCTTTTTTCCCATTCTCCCCTTCCATGAGATTTCTTTTAGCATACATTATTATTATTATTTTTTTTTGTAAGTAAGAAATTTGTATTTGTTGGACAGTTGGTTGTCATTGATGTCAACCCTTGGAGAGTTCAAGATACCCCAGAGTTGTGATAAATATTTATGGTGAGTAAGGTTTCATTGATGCCAACAAGAGTGGTTGATTTCAACAGATGTGATAGGTGCATTTGATGAAGTTTACACGAAGCCCCGAAGGTGTATTCATAAGACCCGAGTTTTTTTTATGAATACATATATGAAGGACAATGTAAATGTAGGTAAATCACTCATGGATGGATAATACTCATCATGCTGTTTCCAACAGTAAGTGGTACGCCACGTGGTTCCTCATGGTTAGGGAGATATGCCCTCATGAAGTTGGAAGCCCCCAAAAATGGTTAAGAAGCCCCTAGTTGGTTACAAGTGAATTAATTAAAGGGAAAAGTTGTTACAACAAGAAAGTACATGTCAGACCTAAAGTGAGGAAAAGGTGTTAGTTGAAAAATTATAAATACAAATCACGAGACATTCATTTGACACACACACATTCATTGAATATATATCTTATGAGAGTATTTTGGTGAATCTTAGATCGAGTCTGAGGCAACGGAGAAAGTACGAAGGAAGAGAAAAATTTTCAGAGCTGTAGAGAGCTAGGGTTTTTTTGTAACCCTAATTAAGAAGGCCCTCATAGGTCATCTTGAGGGTGTCACACAAGGCATCCCCACAGGTTGCATAGTGCTCATCACACGAGGTCCCGCGTAACAGGTAGTCTTTGTTCTGCGAGAACAAGACAAAAGTGAAGGAAGATGCTCGTGCTAGGTTGCTGAGGACTAAGGTGAAGCTACATGTCTGTGTATTAGGATCATAGGCACCAGGTCAGTTACAAATGTAAAGGTATATTGTTCTATGTGTTATGAGGTTTCATCTTGGTGATATTGTGGAACATGCTTGAGTCATGTCTTTGTGAGTTTTGGTATATGCCTTGAAACAAATCTTGGATGTATGATACATGTTAGTTGAGGTATATCTGTTGAGGTACATTGTTGATGTATATATTGGATATATTGGCACATTTTTTATGGTAGTTGGTTGAGGCATATCATAAGTGGTATGGCACATATTTGAGGTACATGGTCTATGGATGATTGAAATGTTGTTTGAGGTATATGGTTCATGATATGGTGCATTGTTAGAGGCACTTGTTGGTGATACATTCTTGGTACAAATTTGGCACATATTCTTGGCACATGGTGTATATAGGCATATAATTGATGTTGGTACATGTTGGATTTTATGGTATGTGAGAGACATCTTTAGTATTTGGTTGAGATACTTCATTGATGGTATAACACAAGCTTGGATGATACAAGATCGGTACATGGTATGGTGTTGAAGTACATGGTACATGTTATGGTACTTGGTTGATACTTGGTATGGTACAGGTTTTTGTACATGTTGGTGCATAATTGATGCACTTGGTATGGTACAGGTTTTGTTGCATGGTTGATTCACTTGTTATGGTACATATTGATGATTTGGTACATGGTTGAGACACATATATTGTGATGGTATGTTGGTGATATTGGTACATTCTTGGAAGAGGCATGTGTTGGTGATGTTGATCATCTAGTTGAGAGGTGATATTGTTGATCATGGATCTGGTATCGTTGATATTGAGTATCAATGATAGTGATAGGTTGGATACAGTGACATTTTTATATGATAGTGGCAACGATAGGTTGACAAGTTATAGGCTGATGTGATAGTGGAAGTGACAATGGAAATGATTGTGGTAGTGACAGTTTGGTCTACACTTATATTTAAGGGTGACATGATGGGGCAATGAAAGGGAGTTGTAGCCTCCTTCCAGTTGGTGCCAGAGAACTCAGGGAGTTGGAGATTACTTCAGGTTGGAGCCTGAGAATTAGGGGGTTGTAGCCTCCTTCTGGATGGAGCCAGATAATTCAGGGAGTTATAGCTTCATTCAGGTTGGAGCCTGTAAATAGGGGGTCATATCCTCCTTCTAGTTGAATTTGGAGAATTGGGAAGTTGGTGCTTCCAATGAATGTAATCTTTGATATATAAGAAATAATTTCGTGGTTTTCTCCCATATAGATTTCCACGTAAATTCTGGTGTACCATGTATTTGATGTGATGTTGTTGATGTGATGTTGCTTATGATTATATGCTCATGATATATTGAATGCCATCGTATATGATATATTTATGATGTACTATTGATAAAGTTGAAGTTTATATATTGTGGTTAAAAGTGGTGTAATTTATCATACTGATTCACCCCCCCTTAGTATTCCAACAATTGGTATCAGAGCAAGTTCCTTCAGGAAACAATTTAGCCACTTGAAGGAATATCATGGAGTACGCTATGTTTGGGGTACCATAGTTTGATGGTCATAATGGTCAGAGATATGAAATGTGGAGTACCAATATGGAAACATTTTTAGAGGCACATGGGTATGATGTTTGACAATCAGTTTTCACAGGATATACCGCTACTAAGAAAACGAAGATTATAGCCAAGAAGGAATTGAAAATAAATAAGAAAATAGCGATGGATTTCATCTTGGAAGGACTACCTGATTCAGTAAAACAGAAAGTGGTAAAATGTTCATCAACCAAATAACTTTGGGAAAAGCTACAAAATATCTATTCAAATAAATCTCATCCTATCACAGGGCCAAAGCAAAATGATCAAAAAAAAGAAGAGGTTAAATACGAACAAGAATAAATATGCTCATCATGTCAAATAGATTCAGAAGAAGAAGATTGTGAAGAAGGAATAGTATATCTTGAAGCAAAATTAATCAATGCTTTAGATGAATTGGCAAAATAAAGGAAGAAAAAAAATTCTCTTGAGGAACGATTAATCAAGAAGAATTCTCAATAAAGTTCTGAAGAATCCCAATAGGTCATCGTGAATCTAAAAACTCAGCTGGAAGAACCTTGAAGGATTGAAGAAACATACAAAATTCAGATGGAGGAGAAGCATTGTTTGGAAGCCGAAATATCAACACAAATAAAGGAAACAGAAAAGAGAGAGAATATTTTGACAGATCATCTCAAGGAAATATATGAGGATTTAAACTAGCTTGAAGCATAATTTAGTCAACAAGAAAAAAGGCTTGAAGAAGAAATCATCTCCTTGAAAATCCAACTTGAAGAAGAAACGAGAATGAAAGAAGTCATGAAGATTCAGATGATGAAGAAAGAATAAGAGGTTGAGAAGCTTGAAGAAGAATTTGTCACATTTAGAGTTAAAATCGTCAAGCTCAACAAGAAAATTTAAGTGAGAGAAACATCCACATCATCAATAAAGGAAATTGAAGAGAAGCACTCCAACTTGGCAGAAATGAAGAATGAAGAAAAGAGTTATGCATAAGTACTCAAAGGAAGGAATCATGGTCATCAAGAATCAAAGAAAAATAAGTATAATAGAGATACATATTCAAGAACACTTTCCACATTCAAGTAACAAAGAAGCTTCAATCGTGATGAAGGGATCAACAAAAAATAATATCATGATCAACCAAGGTAGGAATTTAAAAGGAATACACCACAAATAAGATCATTCATTCCCAGGTATGCAAATTTATTTTATGGTCATTGTTTTATTTATACTAACTTTGGACATAAGGCTGTAGATTACAGAGCATATGGAAGAAATGTTTAGACAAGAAATACCTATGTAGCTTCCCACAACATTGAATGTTACGAATGCCACAATTATGGTCACATAGATCAAAATTGTAGAAGCATGATAGATCCCACCATGAAAGAAAATATAAATGTTAGACACACGAAGGTTTGGAGAAGAAAAGAAATACAAGGAGAGTAGGTGGATAAATAATGAGTCCCAGAGATTGTGGGATTTGCTGTAGTGTGAGAAAGAAAAGAAGATTAGGTGAATAAATAGAATTCCCAAGAGATTGTACTCTCAGGAATTGTAGTGCAAGAGCATAATGAATCCACAACAAAAAGGAAGAAGTAAGAATTCAGAGATATGATGAGTCTACAGATGAAGAGGAATATTACTCTGCATTAGGGTGGATTCCTCCATTGTTCTGAGCCATTCAACTTGGAGACTCCCAGTAAATATGAATATTGAATAGGGGGAGTCGATGCAGTAGCTACTACAGATCAAAGAACCATCCTTCAAGAAGTTTGAAGCGTTTGCAAAGATAGATTCAAAGCAGTTAGATAACATAAGTACATTATGATAGATTGATCAATTGAGAAGTAGTGTTCCCATGCAGATATCAGATGAATATCATTAACACACTTTCCAGGAAGGGATATATTCATTATAAGTTCAAGGATGTATTGAACATTAGTGGACATATTTGATTCATTTTGAGAAACATGAATATGTGATGATCAGTTACAACAAAGAAGCCTTCATGAAAATACAATGACAGATGGGTCAACATTGTGGATAGTTGAGTAGCAGAGTTATGGACAACTTATGACAGATGGACAGAGATGAATTTATGAGATCATTGGTAGGTCTAGATAGACATATGATAGAGAATATTTACAATTGGAATCAATAGAATCAGTGGAAAAGTTGAATTAGTTGGTCACAAGAAGACAAGTAGTGAAAGGCATAGAAGAACAAGGAAAGAGAAACCTTCAGGAGAAGGTATATCATCAAAGGGACATTGTTGAATAGTATGGTCATTGATATATAAATAGTGAACATAACAAGCCATGAAGGTTTGAAGTCAATAGATTTTGAATGATTTTATATATGTCAAAGAGTTACAAGAGGAAAAACCGATGGAAAATAAGAAACACTGGAAGAGATGAAAGGAAACATATTGTTCTATATATTGCAGAGAATTCAAGGGAAGAGAAATCATCAGAGAAAGAGATATATAAAGGAAGATACATAGTATGCATAAATGGGGAGACATACTTAAAGGGGGAGCTATCCTTTTTCCCATGATGTCAAAGGGAGAGAAAGAGAGAGATCATAAGAGAAAGAGTCAAGAACATGAATTCAGAGAAGGATTATTCAGAGAAGGTATAATTTCAGGGGGAGTCACTCTTTTCTATCAAAAGAGAAGAGGAACGTGGAAAGAAACATGAGGACAAAAACATGTGAAAGAACAAATGCATGAAGATAGGGGGAGCAACCCCAAGGAGAGATACCCTTTTCCATTAATGTTAAAGGGGGGGAAGAGAGAAACATTTATGAGGATAAATGGTTACAGGGGGAGCATGCATATTGGAGTATGATTGTTTCCATCAATGCCAAAGGGGGATATTGTTGGACAGTTGGTTGTCATTGATGTCGACCCTTGGAGAGTTCAAGATACCTAAGAGTTGTGATCGATATTGATGGTGAGTTAGTTTTCATTGATTTCAACAAGAGTGGTTGATGTCAACATATGTGATGGGTGCATTTGATGAAGACTACATGAATCCCTAGAGGTGTGGTTATGAGACCTGAATTTGTTTGAGGAATAAGGATATTAAGGATAGTGTAAATGTAGGTAACTCACTCATGGATGTATAGTACCTGTCATGCCATTTCCAATGGTAAGTGGTATGCCACATGGTTCCTCATGGTTAGGGAGATATGACCTCATGAAGTTGGAAGCCCCAAAGAATGGTTAAGAAGCCCCTAGTTGGTTACAAGTGAATTAATTAAAGGGTAGAGTTGTTACAACAAGAAAGTACATGTTGACCCTAAAGTGAGGAAAATGTGTTGGTTGAAAAAGTATAAATACACATAATGAGACATTCATTTGACACACACAAACACATTCATTGAATATATATATTATGAGAATATTTTGGTTTATCGGAGAATCTGAGGTTGAGTCTGAGGAAATCGAGAAAGTGCAAAGGAAGAGCGAAAGTTTTAGAGTTGTAGAGAGCTAGGGTTTTTTGTAACCCTAATTAAATAGTCCCTCACGGGTCATATTGAGGGTGTCACACGAGGCACCCCCACAGGTTGCATAGTGCTCATCACACGAGGCCCCATGTGACATATAGTCTTTGTCCTGCGAGGAAAATACATAAGTGAAGGAAGATGCTAATGCTAGGTTGCTTAGGACTGAGGTAAAGCTACAAGTCCGTGTTTCAGGATCAGAGGCACCAAGTCAGTTACAAATGTAAAGGTATCTTATTCTATGTGTTATGAGGTTGCATCATAGTGATATTACAGAACATGTTTGAGGCATGTCTCTGTGAGTTTTGATATATTCCTTGAGGCACATATTGGATGTATGATACATGTTGGTTGATGTATATATGTTGAGGTACATTTTTGGTGCATATCTTAGATATATTGGCACATGGTTTATGGTAGTTGGTTGAGGCATATCATAATTGGTATGAAACATGTTTGAGGTACATGGTATATGGATTATTGACATGTTGTTTGAGGTATATGGTTGATGACATGGTGTATTGTTAGAGGCACTTGTTGGTGATACATGCTTGGTATAAATTTGGCACATATTCTTGGCACATAGTGTATATAGGCATATCATTGATGTTGGTACATGGTGGATGTTATGGTATGTGAGACACATATTTAGTATTTGGTTGAGATACTTCATTGATGGTATAACACATGCTTGGTCGGTACAGGATCGACACATGGTATGGTGTCGATGTACATGGTACAGGTTGTGGTACTTAGTATGGTACAAGTTTTCATACAGATTGGTGCATAATTGATGTGCTTGGTATGGTACAGGTTTTGGTGCATGGTTGATGCACTTGTTATGGTAGATATTCATGATTAGGTACATGGCTGAGACACATATCTTGTGATGGTATGTTGGTATTCTTGGTACATGCTTGGAATATAAATGTGTTGATGATATTAAGCATCTATTTGAGAGGTTCTCTTGGTGATCATAGATATGGCATCATTGATGTTGAGTATCAATGACAGTGACAGGTTGCATACAATGACAAGTTGTTCTGATAGTGGTAGTGATAGTGACAGGTTGGATATAGTTACAGGTTGATGTGACAACGAAGGTGGCAGTGATAGTGGTAGTGACAATGGTAGTGATTGTGGTAGTGAAAGTTTGTTGTACACTTATATTTCAGGGCAACAGGACAGGGAAAGGAAAGGGGGTTGTAGCCTCCTTCCAGTTGGTGTCGGAGAACTCAGGGAGTTGGAGCCTCCTTTAGGTTGGAGTCTGAGAATTAGGGGGTTGTAGCCTCCTTCTAGCTGGATCAAGAGAATCCAGGGAGTTGTAGCTTCCTTCAGGTTGGATCCTGTGAATAGGGGGTCGTAGCCTCCTTCCAATTGTAGCTGGATAATTGGGAAGTTGGTGCTTCCAATGAATGTAGTCTTTGATATATAAGAAATCATTCTGTGGTTTTCTCCCATTTGGGTTTCCACGTAAATTATGGTGTACTATGTATTTGATGTGATGTTGCTTATGATTATATGCTCATGATATATTGAATGCAATCATATATGATATATTGATGATGTACTACTAATAAATTTGAAGTTTATATATTGTGGTTAAAAGTGGTATAATTCCTCATACTGATTCACCCCCCTCTCTGATTATTCCAATAGAATTACATTCTTATGAACAAAGAGTTTACATACATAGTCTTCTTGATCTTGGGTCACCAATAATGGAAACCAACCCAGGCCCCAACAAAATTCAAATGGTGAGCATCCCCAGAGGGGCCAAAAAACTGTAAATGTTCTATTAAATTCCTAGACATATAGAAAACTATAGGCAACAAAACTAAAATAAAACCAGAAATTGAGATTGCAGGTTTATTATAAAAAACCATGACTTGATGAGTAGTTGTCCTTTCCTCCAGGTGGGTTGTCCTTATGGAACGATTGCAAGGGGATGTGCATATCAAGAATGATCACAACCTATGTAGTCATATCTTGGGCATGTCGTTTTTGTGCAATGCAAGAGCATAAAGCCAACGACAGAGTGAGATTTTTATCTAGTTATTCAACCTTGAATTTTAAGTCCGTGACCTCCCCTCTCACCTCGAATATGAGCTTCACATAATCCTTTTCCAGGATAAATTCCTTAGTCTCTTCACAATAATGGTTATCCATGGGCTGAGTCTTTCGTAATTATGAGGGAGGGAGACCTTCCTCCTTGACTGTAACCTCGACAATGAATCCAAACTGAGTCTCGAATTCTCCCTTAGGAGAATCATCTTCATCAAACCATTCCACACAACATTCCAAAACAAGTATGTCATCAGAACCAAACTACGTGGAAATCCCCACTGATTGAGATTCTGGTTCACCACTCAAAACAACACCTTGAATTGGAAAAATAATGGTTTCTTTCTAAATTTCACCAGCTAACAGAACTAGATAACCTTGTTGTGCACCATAGTGGCGCCACTCCTTTGTTGAGACCCTTGATCTTGGAGAAATATACCTCGTTTTTAATAAAATATTTCGTTAGAACCTAAGTGAATTATGCTTCAGAGGTAAGTATGTTCTATAAAAATACTTGTCGGTGTTTTCCATTGCCATCTGGGTACAACCTACCCTCAACTACACATCTAGCTTATTAATTGTTTGAATGACCCTATGATAATTTCCCTGCTCATTGGTTCTATCAAGATTCATATCCATATATCTCTCCACACACTCAAAAAGCCAGATCATCATAATGTATAGGGCTTGGTAGAAATGAGACATGCATTCCACGTGCCCACCTAGGAATGTGAGCTGTTAGGTGGCGTGACGACCTCTCCCCAAGTGTATAGACATTAAGTATTCCATAACACCCCATATGGGGATATGTATTCTTGATTTTCCATTCTCATACATTCCAGGAGTAGAGGGTGCTCATGTATTTTATTTCTCTCGCAGTCTAGGTCTTACTCCCATGTATTTACCCTAGCATTATAAAGATTTTCTGCAATTTTATCGGCTTCATGAAGGACATGAGATGAAATAAGTACTAAATTAGGAAGAAACAAAGATTTCAAAAATTCAATACTACTTAGGAGCCTCCAACTGGGATAAATCTTAGCGGGCTCTGAACCATTATGAAGCTTGGAAACCATAGCCAATATGATTTTGGAATCCCCTTCCACAATTAATTGATGGAATCCAAGCTGATAAGAAGTATGAATACCCTGAATGAGAGCCCAAATTTCAAAAACATTGTTTGTGTCATGCCCAAGGCTTTCAACTAGTATATGACAAATATGACCTTGATCATCACGAAAGACTACACCAAAACCAACTGGTCTTGGATTTTCCTTTAATGCTCCGTCGAAATTAAATTTAAGGAAACTAGGGGGAGGGAGTTTCTACTTCTCAGTAACTTTGATAGAGGATAATAGTTTGGTAGTTGGATCGGGGTATGGGGTGAGGTAGAGATCCCATTTGAGAAAAATATGCATTTCCAACTGATCATAAGTCAAGTCATTTTCATTGTATTTTTATTGTCAGACTATTTCCATGATATTTTCTTGAATTCTGGGCTAGATGCCTTGCCAAGGAAGTTGTGAAGAGTGGAAGATTATTCAATTTCTCTCTTTCATATTTTCCACTTGAGAAACCCTGACAAAAATTTCCCTATTCGATTCAACATTGGGTTTTTAAAAGAAGAGGTTTTTCAACTGTCAATTGTGTCAGTGACACTATCCCTGTGGCGATCTAAAGTACACATCATTTGAGTAGCTTGGTCCTATATGTTTGAGCTATAATGACATTGATTGAGAAGGTGATCCATGGTTTCCTCATGCTGAAGGAATAGGGGAAAAACGAAGGGCCTAATGATGCCTCTCTTCCTGAGGTTGTCCCAAGTTAATATTCTCCGATCGGAAACCAACCATAGGAATGTGTGTATTTTGGGCCATAAGTTGGACGAACAAATATTGTTATAGATTTTCTCATTGGGAAGCAAGTGAAATTGGGATTTCAGGCCATAAGCTTCCTTGATAGTGAAGACTCCTTTTGTGGAATGTCCCCACATGAGGATATTGGGGACTTGATTAATATGTATCTTACGAATCACTACTTCATATGCCCTCTATAATTCTAAGATATGTGTGGGTGATATCCCATTCCCTCCATGAAGAGGAGGAGGGAGTACTTTTCCAATAATTCACTACACAAGTGTATCTATCTTGACTCATGCTCGACTGGAGATAAAGAAATTGGTCCATTTGTTGCAGTGGGGGAATTTTTTTCCATGAATCCATAGAGAATAGAGCTTCCCTACCTTCCATGATTTCCCAAAAATCATGCTCCTCTACTACGGTTTGGCCAGGTCGCATTCCATATAAGTGAGTCGTTCTTCTACTCATTCCACCTAATCAACTGTGTCTCTTCCATATTGGGCATGTATTTGCAATGCCACATTAGAGCCTAGAGGTCCCCTAGTTTCTTGAGCTTCCTCCACTAGATTTTGGCTTCCATGACCTGATTGAGAAACTAGGGATCCCTAAGTCCCAATCCACCAACCTTTTTTTAGCTTGCAGAGATCCCCCCAGTTGACTAATTCCCATTTCCATCCTTCTCTAGTGCCTTTCCACAAGAAATATCTTTGGATTTATGGTATTTAGCATGGATTTGGGGGAAGCCAAAGCTAAGAAGATGTAGATAAACATACATTTCAAAACATATTTTAAAAGCACCAAACGACTTGCTAGATTCAAATAAAGGAAGGTATAAGAGTTTAGGCCTTTGTCGATGGAGGAGAGAAGAAGCTACCAAGAATAGTTCCAAAGGGAATTATTAATGAGGGGGATGCCTAGTTATTTGGACGAAAGGGAGATCTTGTTGAACCCCAGGATGTGAGTGATGAAGACTTGAATAAAATGAGGGGTATTAAAAAATAATTTCTAGGATTTATCTATATTGATGGAGGTACCATAAGCTTCACTGAAGTCATTGAGAATTTTGAGGATATGGTGGGATTCTCTAGTTTTTTGGGCTCCCATCAACATTGTGTCATCTACAAATTGGATATGCGAGATAAGGGGGTTGAAATCCATGCAGGGGAAGGCCTCTGCGAGAGTCATCATCAATGGCAGCCTTGATGGAGTGACTAAGGCCTTCCTCCACAATGAAAAAAAGAAAGTGGGAGAGAGGCTACCCTTGAAGGATTCCTCTAGAGGGAGAAAAGGGTTTTTATGGCACACCATTGGTCACGATAGAGAATAAAGTTGAGGAAGTGAGGGTCATGATCCAATTCACCCAGGCCTCATTGAAACCAAAGGTGAGGAGGAACAAATGCATATATTTCTAGCTTAGTTTATCAAAGTATTTGGAGAGATCCAACTTAATAAGCATACCAATAGTTCTAGATGACTTCAAGGAGTGAATAAACTCATGGGTGAGGATAAACATATCCATGTTTTGGTGCCCCTGTACATAGCTCGATTGTTCATGAGAAATGATGAAAGAAAGAAGGGGTTTGATGTGAAGGGAAATTACCTTTTTGATAAGATTGTAGATGACATTGCACAACACGATCCGATGCAATTTATTCGGATGAGAGACACATTCTTCTTTGGGGATTAAAGTGATAAAGGTGACATTGAGTGCTAGAATCACACTAAGAGTGTTATGGGAATCCTCTATTAATTTCCATACCTCCTCTAGAACTAGATACCAACAATGATGGGAGAAATTTGTGGTAAATCCATCTAGCCCTATGGATTTTCTCGTGGGCATGTCTTTGATGGATTGATCCACCTCCTTCAAATTCACGAGTCTAAAGAGAGCTACATTATGTTTAACTGTAATCATGTGCTGCATTATTTTTTCAATATCCTCAGATTTATTTGGATAAGGTTCCGTGAATAGATCCTGGTAAAATCTTTACCAGTTCCCACTCGATGCCTGGGTGATCCATGATTGGTTGTCCCTGAGCATAATCGATCTTGGTGATTTAGTTAATGTGAGTTCGATGAATAATGGATTGATGGAAGAATTTGAAATTTTTCTCACTCTCTTTAAGCCATTGTACTCTAAATTTTTTACTCCAGAGGGTTTCTTCTTGAGTGTACCAGTCTTCCAATCATTACTTGATGTGTACCTCTTCCTATTTTAATTGATTCGAGCTCCCTTGTGAAATGATTTCCGGTTGTGATTCCTTCATTCTCTGTTTCAGGTCCCTTTGGGCATGGAAGATGTTCCTAAAGACATTTGTATTCTAGTCTTTGAGATGTTGCTTGAAGTTTTTGAGTTTTTGCTGAAAGTGATACATCAGAGTACCATAGGGAATGGTTGTTGCCTCCTACCATTTCTAGAAGTTTTCTTGGAAGTCAGGGTGGGTTAGCCAAAATTCTTGAAATATGAATGGTTTTCAATGTGGGGAGCTCACAATATCCAACCATAGTTGAATTGGCCAGTGATTAGATCTAGCCATAGAAAGAATACTAGATTCCATAATGAGGCCATCTAGAATCACTAGTTTCGAGATTACGAAATGATCCAAGTGGCTCACAATATGCTCGGATCCCGATCGACTATTAGTATAGGTGAATTCTCCATTGATATTTTCAAGGTTAACTAGCCATAGATTGACAGTAAGTTTTTTAAAACCTTCACTATATCCTTCCAGTCAGTGGATACCTCCTCTCTTTTCTTCAAGGGAGATATTGATGTTTAAGTCACCTCCCATGATCCATATTATTTCTTTGATGATTGTGCCAAGACCTTCTAGATTATTCAAAAGGAGGATTTTGTTGGAAGGTGATTGCGGCCCATAAACATTGGTCAGAAACCCCTCCTTGTTAGAGCCAATGGTCCTATATTTACTAGAGATGGTCCATTTAGTCATGAAAAAGTTCTCAAGGATGACTATTGTTAGGTTCCAAAGGATGGATAAGCCTCCCGCCAAACCTATCAAGTCAATATTGATGTACTTACATTATCTCCAACACATGGATAAAATGAGATCATCCTCAGTTCCTGCAGATTTAGTTTCTTGAAGGGATAGGATATCTGGATTTTCTGCCATAATATGGTTTCAAAGGAACCTTTGTTTTCTCATTCCATTAATGCCCCGTATGTTCCATGAAATTATATTCATGAAGAAGGTTGAGAGAAGATGGGAGGAAAACCCTCAGTAATCAGTTGGATATGACCTGAGTTCACCATATAGTTTCCTAGATCCTGAATTAACTGTTGGGTTGATTTTATTCCACACCTTTTTTCCTCTCTTGACTTGTTGTGAGAACCCTTTAGAGGATCCCTTTGGATTCCCATCCTAATTCCATATCTAGAACTTTCACCTGATGTGGAATCAAGATAGACCCTGTGGAGTTTTCTAATTTGTTCATGAGGAAGGTAGAGTAATTCCTTTTTATGACATGCCTCCTTGAGACTTACCAAGTCAATCCATACCAATTCTTCCTCGTCTTATTCAATCTCCATATCTTCTCCATATTCAGTGGTTTGATTCTCCACCACAGGGCCTAAACTATATGCTAGAGAAATTTTCTATTGGGTTCTTGGTCTGGTTGCTTTGCCTCTTTCTCTTGCATATTGGGGGGATTTTGACATATCCCTTTCATCTATTGATTTTCCAAGGTTGATCCAAGATATCAAAGGAATTGTTGGTGGAAGGATCTATGAAATGATTGTTAACTGATATCTTAGGACCTTGATTTATTTTCCCTTGCACTTGGGTGAATCAATCCTTGTTATTCTCTATCATCATGGTCACTGACTTGGGTGGAGCATCGAGCGGGCAGTCCCTGAAGATATTAAGATTCTCATGACATTTTTTATAGCGAAATGAGATGTGCTCATATTCAATCATTTGGACCCAATCGTTGTCTTGATTCTCTATGCATATAGAACCTAGAAGGGATTTGGAGATATTCATGTAGACATAGATTTGTGCATAAGAAGTATAACGCCATTTCCTAGTAGACTCAATGAATTTAACATATATTCCCAATGTATTTCTGATTCCCTCTAGGATTTCTTCCAGTCAAAATTCTTGAGGAAGTGAATAGAGTTGGATCCAAATAGGGGCATGGGTGAAGTCCTCTTTCTATGGGATGAAACATTTAGTCCATAACCTCAAGCAAAGCCCAAACGAACTAAAAACATATGACCCATTTTCAAATATCTGGTCCCGATCCTTCAGGTTATTGAAGATTGTGGTGAAGAAACCCTTGAAACCTAGAATAAGGTCAAAATGGTCCTTGGGCTTCCACCAAGACTTGATCCATTTGGCTAAATCCCTTTTCGAAGGTGATAGCCCCAAAATTTTTCCAATAAGAACATGATCTTTCATGTATTGGGTGTGCTCTCCCACATGCGCTGATATGATCACATACATTGACACTATTGAGGCTTGCAAAAGACATTTCCCTAGCTCCCAAGCCCGAGCCACCTTTGGATGGGATGGTTCTGGGTCAGTCTCTACTAATTTTCCTTTGTTGGATTCAAATCACATGATATTTTCTTGTGAAAGTGGAGTCTATTTGAAGGCAGGTCGCGACCCACCTAATCCCATTGTCATGTAGCCATATCCACTTATTACAACATTATGAAAGGAGGGGGTTCATACCCACTCACCAATAGGATTCATGGTGGTGGCCAAGCTAGCATGTGATTTTTCTATTATCTCAAGCGGATATAGTTCTAGTTTTAGTTTCAATTCATGGCTCATAGATATGTTAATGGGAAAGGATACTGTACTCATTTAACTTCATTTTTCCTCCATGTTTTACCATTTAAATGCCTATTTATATGCTTGACCTTTTACATAAAAAAAAAAATGAAAGGGGCGACCTCTGTTTATCATAAATTTGACCTTGTATCCCAACATTTCGTCCATAGAATATCCTTGTAATTTAGAACAAAATTGAGCCCAACTCTTCAAATGTTGAAAATTACACTCATAAAAGAACTCACTCAACCCTCCAATCACTGTCATATGCTATGACCCACATGGTACATTTTCAAATGATAATTATAAGAGTATTTTGTGGTAAAAAACCTCGATTTTGACCATTTTTTGAGGAAGAAATGAAATCTGAAAATGATAACCAGGCATACTCTTTATCCTTGTAATTTTAAGAAGTCTTATGGAATTTCAAAGGCATCCAAATACAAAAATTTTCTTGTCCCATGAAAGAAGATTATTGTTGGGCATTGTTTCTTGCATTATCATATTACAAAGAACCTTATTTCAAAGAAAGTATTTTTAGTTGATTTATATAATCCATTTATATGTTGCTACTCTAAAAAAATAGATTAAAAATGGTCTTTAACTTTTAGAAACATTTTTTTCCCATATCCACTATCAACCTCGCATTTTTAAAATTCCTATTCTATCATTTTCAGAATAATTTTTTTATAAAGCATATTTAATAAACACTTGTGAAAGTTCTATTTATTTCAGTTACTTGCTTGTAGTTGAAGGTTATTACAAGTTTAATGGAAATTTTTTATGTTATTTTTCATTCCAGTGTCGAGGAGTCACAAGGAGAAGAAAAGAGAGAAATTTCTCATTTGAATATGTTCCCTAAGATATCACAGTACTAGTTTTCTATGCTGATGACATTATAGTGACATGGATTATGGATAAGGCTCTAACATGGTTGACTTTGTCAAATTTTGTTTTGTTTAAAAAAACATATTATTTTGTGACAACAATTTTGGAGGATCAAGGTGTAAATATTTTTATGTCTTATTTCCATCTCAGATTATGATCGTAAATGAGGCAAGGTTACTTAATGCATGAAGTTATTTGTAATGTGGATTCAGTAAGTGGATTACTTTTCCTTTAGTGGGCCCTTGCCTTTCTTTATTAAAAAATTAAATGACACATTTCCTTCTTATTAATCTTTTTTAATTTATGCCTCCACTTATACAAATAAACATTACTTTATAATTAAATAGTTAAAACAAATAACTAATTGAGAAGGATACAAAAGCAAATGAGTTAAACAAAAGAGGAAAATAGAGAAGTGAAACTTCTGATAAGCTATTCCTAAGTTCTAAGTGAGATATTCATCTTTTCATTCCATTTTAAGTTTTCATAAGAGATGAACTATCTTGTTGATAGCAAGGTTATTTTGAAGGTGGAAAAGAAAAGACTAAGAGGCATTGATCAATGATATGCTCCAAGGTCATTTATTTTCTTGAAGTTTGTTTTTTCTTAATTCATTCATTGCTAATTAATGCAAGTTTTTTCTTAATTCATTCATTGCTAATTAATGCAAGTTTTTAAAAGTTTAAAACAATGATGCACATGTAACTTGAAGTGATCTAGACTGGTCTTCATTTGTGATCTTTTCTTTTGACATTAGATGGTCATGTATGATTCTTAATTACATCTTGGAATTCCAATAATTTCTCTGGTACAGGCCCTCGGGGGTATCTGAAGAGATATTTTTCAGTTGTAACTCATAGTCGACATTAATAAAAGAATTTGTTGATTTCTGCTCACTTACAAAATTGTTTTAATGTTGTATTTTAGAATTGTCATTTTATCCATATTTAAGCATTTTTTCTTTTACATTTGTCTTTATAATTCAACTACATTATTTATCTTTAAGTTGTATAATCTTAAATAAAACACATAAAAATTATATACATGAAAAACCAAGTTAGATCTAAGAATTATATTTCTTGAGGTCTGATCAAGATTTTTACAGGCTATAAAACCACGGTAATAATCCATCCTATCTCACTTAGCCTGATGAGATTTGAAAATGTTTGAGTAAGCAACACTACCATTCCTTTCATCAACATACCCAACTAGAGGAATGTGAGTAGGTGGAGGTGGATTTTCATCCTCATTGCCATCCTTTGAAGAAGAAACACATAATATGATCACTAATTGAAAGGGTGGGAAGATAAGATGGAATAGATGCTAAAAATGGAAAAATTGTGGAATTAGGAACGTAGATCGAGATATTTTCATCAAACTTAACATCTCTCTTAATAATAATTTCATTATAATTACGTTATAGAAGTCTAAATTTTACATCTTTAGAATATCCAACAAAATGGTACTTCTCACTTTTAGGCTGTAATTCTTTCCTTTTCTCATCATGAATGTGAGTCCAGATGGAAGTGGCTTACATTTGGTTTATTTTAACACCATGTTTCTTTTGGTGTTATATTTTTTAAAGCCTTTGTGGAAGTGTTATTGACTATGTGTTATAGTCTTAATTTCCACCCTACAGGGCCAGAGGGGATAGATTAGAAGATGAAATCCAAGACACAACTCTATATTAAGACCTAGGTCACTTTTGTAGGGTGTCACTTGTCATACATGGACAACAAATGATGCATCGCTAGTCAACTATAGTGCAACCCGTGACACCCTCTGTAACCTTCTAGATTCACAGATTTTTGAAGAGGAAAGTGAGGGATGAGTTGGTTCTTAGTGGCACAAGCCTTGGAACTCACATCATTCAAGTATCCATTGGTCTCTAAAATATCTATAAGATCTCCCAAGCCTCTGCCAAGGATATACATAAAGAAGGAAAATCTTGAGCATGAGAAGGAAGAATCATTTACAGATCTATGCTGTCAAAATTTAAAGTTTCTTCTCCATATACATCAGTTGCAGTCAGGTTGCCTAGCTTGGTTGAAGAGCCAATGAGGAGAAAGGAGCAAGGGGAAAAAGGGGAATTCATCTACACTAAGAGGTAATTGTATTGATATATTTCCATTATTCAAATTAATAGATCAATAATTTTCCCCTATGAATGTTTTTATTTCATGCATAAATATTTAGATATGATTTGTTTTATTATAGATTAGGTTATATCCAAGCTAGATCTAGGATTATAACACTAGTAAAAGTTGTCTCTTGTGTGTAGGAAGTAGGTTGTAGGAGCTGGAGCTGGAGCTGGAACTTCAAGACTACAACAACCATGACATACGAAGGACAACCTTCAGAAAAAGGTATGACATTCTTCCATTTCCATGTGTAAAATTGAATCTTATTGTTTGTTTCTAGGAAATCCATAGAAGTCTATCCCTCTGTCTATATAGGACTAGTAGGAAAATCCTAGGGAGATCTTACCATCCACCCGTGATATTTTCTCCATAATAGAACTGACAACTTCCATAGGGAAGGATCTTTGATTCTTCTGTAGTTTAGAATCCCTTGGATTTTATCCTTTGTTTTGATTGGGTTGTTTTCTTCCACGATATTCCCTCAGAGGTTAGATCCCTCAGATCTGATTGGATCTGAGTCAGATCTCTCTTTTTGAAAAATTATGCAGGGTGTCGCTTGTTTCACCACTGCTGATAAGCGACTATTTTTATATTTCATGTCATTTGACCCACGACATCCGCTGTAAATTGGGAAAATTGTAGAATTATCAAATTTATGTGATCATATATGATTTTTCTGGTCCCAAGGATCTGTGATTGGTTTTTATATGTAGATATTGTATCTGATTGAGTCCTTTTATCACACCTTTTGTCTTTACTTTCAGTTTGAAGCGTGTTTATGTGGTTTTCTTGGATTTCTTGGTTACACTTGTTTGTTGTTTAGTGATCCATTGAAGTTGGGAAATACACCCAAAGGATATGATAATATATGGTAGTGTCTTGTATTGATTGCATTTGGTTTGTTTGTCCTCTTGTGATTGGTGTTCATTACTAGGTCCAATTTCATAGGTAAGTTTTGGGTTGAGATTCATGTAGACACATTGGAGTGGGGTTTTTAGCATCACTATCATTTTCCTACAACCCTTGCTTGTTTATTTGAGGATTTCTCCATTTGCAACTTGTGTTCTTGTTTAGATTAAGAAACCCTTTGCATCATATTTGGAAAAATAAACTAAAAAAATATGTGCATGTTTATGAGCTTTTGAAGCATTAAAAACAAAGTGCAATGTGGAAGCGTTTTGTTTGAGATCTTGGAAAATTTTTGGATCTGATTTGTTTTTCATGGTTTGTCGGTGTTTGAGGGGTTGTGCTTTGAAGTTTACAAAGGAAAACATCTCTTATCCCTCCCATAGCTAGAATTCATTAAAGAGAACAAATTGCAATGACGTTTTTGCATTGATTTGGTTGGGACAAGATTAAACACCATAAAAGTTTCATCCATTTTCCCTTTGACATAACAATAGATGTAAGAAAATAATTCATAAAAAAAAAAGACTCTTTTCTTTGTTAGAAAACCAACGTTAGATAGGTTTAGGTCCTTGGAATATGATTGGAGAGTGAACTATAAAAGACCACCAAAATGAAACCTAGCATCCATTAAAGAGTGTAAAATCCATTATTACAACCAATGTGTCGAGAATCTCCTCTAACATAGGAGTCAAGCATGAGGTCACATCGGGTCAAGTAGGGAGATTACCCCTTTCTGTTTGTTTTGGCGTTTGTGGTATTACTTAAATTACTACATAGATGGGGGTTTTGTTGGTGCCATGACTTTGTGTGAGGTAACACATTCGAAGCTTTAGGATTATTTACCCTACCCTTATGTGTGGTCAGACCTATGACTATTCACCCAGTCACTAATTATGAGGTGGTATCCTTAGCGACCATTCTTAGGTAGCTACAACAATGACTATAGGTGGTACGCATCTGTAGTACCCGAGGTAGATGCTCAGTCATGGTCTCAATTCCCCCTGAGGGTGACCACATTAATAAAGGGTGCTTGCACCTTTCAAGGCTATTTCACATCATTCATCGTAACTTCTCCTCATACCTTCGCTGACCAATCTTATGGGGAATTCATCTCCCCCAAAGGGTTGGTTTTTTAAAGGCCTCATAAGCCATTGGTTTGCTTGTTGTTTTCATAGATTTGATAGGGGTGTGCTCTTTGGTTCCATGTCCACATCCTCCTTAGGTTGAATTGCGTTTTTATTTGCACATATTATTTTCATCGTCGCCGAATCACCACATCGGTCCTGTCAATTACAAGGACAAGAGACAATCAAAAAGGTACAACCAACTCTCAAATGGCGTGAGGTAGGTGACCATGAATTTGAAGAGTCCCATCTTTGGTTTGAGGAGATTGGTTTGGTTAAGGTGGATGTGGTCGATGAAAGTTCCCTGCCAAACTTTAATCCTCCTTTGACCAATCCTGATGCACCCATACTTATTCAAGTAAGAGAATTTTTTAGTGAAACTTTTTCCGTTGTTTAGAAATACTTACACCATGTCAGACACTCTTTATGATACTATCCTACATGCTCCTAGGTCATCAAAAAATCCTACAAAACCAAATCTAGGACCCCACATTGATGATGTGGTGGGTTTTGTTTCCCATGCCTCTGTGGGCTAGTTAGCTAACTATATAGGTCACATGTCTATTTTTTCACACCCATTATCTTCTGGTTCTAATGATCAAATTGATGCAGTCCCTACTCATACTTCCTAGGTGAATTTAGTGCAATTCATGCAACCAAAGGATCCTCAACAACCTAGAGGGAAAAATAAGAGAAACAAAAAGAAGAACTATTCTTGACCAAAACAATCGAGGGGGGGCATGAAAGAGAAGATAGATATTCGGTTCCCCTACATGATTTTTTGGGAGGACCACGCTACTCATCAATGTCCTTGAAAGGATGAGGTCCATTGATTTTTGTCTCAACAAAGCCCCCCCCCAAAACCTGTTGTCCTAACTCATCATTTCCCCCCTCAACCTCAACAGATGGTTGCAACAATTTTTGACCCTCCGCAAGGGGGCATGGTAGGTACCCCTCACCACGATGGGTCATCCTTGAATGATTCCATTTTCATGTGTGACCAAATGGTGAATTTGTAGACTCAAGCAAAGAACTATGACAATTCCAAGCCTACTCCTTTTCTGCATGAGCCAATATCTTCCTCCTAGCCCGGTGGCCCTCTTCAGATTAATAATACATCCTTTGACACACTACTTCATTCCCCGAAGGGAATTATTTATCACATGGAACATAACCTGAATACATGAGCCACCCATAACTACAATATTGTGGAAGAGTTGGCCCAGGCACCATGTGCCATGTATGCGCTTGAAGTCCTCCAAAGTTGCCCAACACAGGGGAAATAATTGTTTTCTTCCATAGGTGGGGTTGATCCCTCGAATTTTAGTTTGATCACATTTGATTTTGATCAGGTTCATCATAGGATCTCCCATAAAATTTATTTCTAGATCAAAGTGATATCTATGGGGAAAAATATCTTTCGCATTATGATTGATGAAGGAGCCTCAACTTGTATTATGTCTATGCCATGTTGGAAGGCCCTCGCCTCTCCAAATATCAACATGTCTGCAACTTTGTTGAAATCCTTCGATGGACATATGTTTCGGACCCATGATATTATTACCACCTTACCCATTGAGTTAGGTGGTAAGATTGTCTCTATTGCTATGGAGGTCATTGATGCACCTCTTGAGTACAAATTGTTACTAGGGCACACTTGGTTCTATGAGATGATTGCACTTGTATTTGTCATTATTTAGGGTCTTACACTTCCCTCATCATTTGAAAATAGTGATGATTGATCAAATTTCATTTTATACCCCAAACCTTGGATCCAATGCAGGGTCTAATGTACCCTTTGTTGGTGATACCTAACAGTCTTACACGAGTGTTGGTGTGAGGATGTTCAAAGAATATTCACTCATGGGAACATTTCCTCTTCCCCCATAGCCTCTTGCTATGAACGTTGGTCCTATCAACATGATTTCATCATTTTCTAGTGGATCCCTCAAGTCTGTCAATCCTTGGGTGGTACCTCGTCCCAAGGACGTTGAATTATACAAAGCTCACATGCCACTCACCGTAGTTGATATTGTTGATCCAAAAATCCCATCAACATATGTCGATATTGGTTAACAACTCCATCCTCATATGGAGTGTGATCTACTTACCCCTACCGAATGGGTTGTTGATTATCTACATTTACATGATTTCCTAGATACTTAGTTGCTTTTAAAAGAGGCCATCCTAGAAGTCATGGCTTCCATAGAAAAACCAAAGTCTGAGGTGATGCATCAATCATCTTTTCCTAATTCAGAACTGACAAGAGTTAGCATGATGAGTTCAATTCAAGATTTGGGGCATTTGTTGGGGCATCCAGTAGAATTCTCAATATCTACCCTTTTCTTCCTTGGCTATCTTTTTCAAAACTTGCAACCGATTTTTTTGTTTCCCATTACTGATCCAGATTATTTTAGGAACAATATGAAGACATAGATATAACAAAGATATAAAAAATAATTACATAGAGATATGGAAAGGAACACAGTAATACAGTGAAGCTCAGATTCTATTAATGACTACCTAAAATACAAAAGACTGTAAAATGCAAAAGCACACAAGATAGCTAGAATGGTGGTAGCTGATCTCTGAGAAGAGATGTGTTGGCTACGCTCATTCATAAGAAGCTGGTTAAAATGAGGCTTCAAAGGTATTTTTAACATAAAGCATAAATGAGAAAACCCTAAACATAAAAAAATCTAACCCTAGGAGATGAAGCACCAAAAGTCATGTGGGCCTTGATGGGGTAAGTTGGTACATCAACTTCCCGAGGTAGTAACTTTTGCACACGATCTCCATTTTAGGCCCACAATAGCTTGTTGGAAATAAATATCCAAGGAATACACACGTTTCTGTCACACTTTCATTAAATCTACAATGTGACTGTGGTGTGCCCAAAAAATGTTGTTTAGGGCGTCAAAACGACCCCATAAGTTTATGACCCAAAAAACCAGGAAAAAACTGCCAAAATGGAAATTCGTCTTTGAGCTAGTGGAATAGGTGGGTGGCCACCGATATCCACCTAGATAATTCTCCCCACCTTAGGAAGAAATGGTATCCATTGCATCAAGTTCCTATATCAGATGAGGACACTTCTATTGAACCTCTCTCCTAGTGAGCCACTTCCTCTGATGAAGAAACTACCCTGGTTTGACGACCCAATAGAGCTTGATAGTCTGCTGGTGGGTGTCCTTTGTATTGGTGTCCGTGATCTGATCAACTGTCTCATGTTCGATGCAGGAAGGATTGAGTTATGTAGGGGACAAATTCTCATCCACATCTGAAGTGTCCAGAAGAGGTGGAAAATATGGTCAGAGTAGTTCCACATTAAATACCGGGTGCAAGCCAAGGAAAGGAGTGTAAATCTGGATGATCCTGTATAGATAAGATCTATCTAGAAAAGGACATACACAATTTGTAAAAAAATGAGAAAAGACGAAAACAAGAGAGAGAGAATCAAAGAATTATATTAACTGAATTCCACACTCAAAGAGTGAATACTTTACAATAGATATAGGCTACATGAGTAACTAATGCACCATTGTAGTGATATAGAGAGATCTAGGCACTCACTGATAGACATTGGAGTGAACTGCCACCTAGTCCTAGTTAACTGATCCATGCAATCATCAGTTAACCAAGTCAAGACTTCCACTAGTGTAAAGACATAGTATGGTTACAAATATTGTGTTTAGGTATTGGGTTGGTTCAGTAAAGTTGTAAGGATAAATTGTGATAGTTAAAGTGTAATTTTTCTGGCAAAGAACCTGACTTATCATTCAAAGACAAAGCATATTGATATTCAATATCACTTTGTGAGAGACATGGTTGAAGAAAATAAATTGTTGTTGATGAAGGTGGACACTTTGAAGAATGTTGCAGATTCATTAAAAAAATCTGTGAGCATGGAGAAGTTCTCTTGGTGTAGACGATCCATGGGTATTGCTGCCCTATATTGTTGACTAGGTAACTCTGTAATCCCCTGTATGCAAATAAAACAACAAGTGGGAGAATGTTGGGTTTGTGTTATATTTTTTGCACGATCAATTCTAGTGTCTGCTATGTTGCACTAGGAATGCAAGGGGGTTTGAGGGGGGGGCACTAGGCCCCCCCTTTGGGGCTTGCAAGTGTTCGGAGGTAGTGCCCCTGAGAAATTTGTTTTTTCCTCAGGAAATGTGTCACATTTTTGCCTCATTTTTCATTTCACCTCGATTTTCATGTCCATTGTTTTGTGGTTCTTCGACACATGGTTTTTTCCAATGGTTTTCTATTTCAAGTTAAGGAATTAGGGTTGTTGACTAATCGAGGCCATTGGGTTAGGGTTTTGGATGCTGCTGGCTCCTATATGTATATTGTATTGTAAACAATGTATCACTATGAATGAATATATAATATGTTGGTTTTCCTGGTTTGGGTTTCCAGGGGAAAAATCTCTGTGTAATGTGTGTATTTTCCATTGTATCTTTTCTGTTATTTTATTGAAAATTTGTTTGCAGTAAAATATTGTACACGGTTAAAATCTACATCTGTATGAATTGCAAAGGCTTGTGATCAGTGTAGATGATCATTTCCTTCCCCATAATGTAATTCTTCCATTGTCAACATGCCTACATAATGAAGCACATCTATTTGTCATAGGTGGGTTATCTTTGAACAAAATCATATAGAGTCTCATTGTGATAGGTTACTAGATTCCCATGCTGAGTGAGGAATGCACCGATAGCATAATTTGAAGCACCTATCTCAATCTCAAATGGTCATTGCAGGTCTAGAAGAATGAGGACTGGTGTTGAGAATAGGTGGGATTTCAGATCCTCGAATGCTTTCTATTGGGGTGTGGACCACACAAACTTGTCCTTCACACCACCCTTGGTCCTCTGGTTTGGGGACCAAGCGACATGAGAGGAACCCAACATAAATCGATGGTAGAAGTTAGCAAGGCCCAAGAAGTTGTGGAGCCCGTTCATTGTTTTTAGGGCCGACCAATTTCGAATGACTTGGATCTTGGATGGATCCACATGTAAACCTTTCTCATCCATGATGTATCCTAAATAATAGATTATTTTCATTCCAAAGGAACACTTCTCCAAATTGGAATACAACTTGTTTTGTCCCAGGGTGCCCAATATCTGCTGAATATGCTCCAAATGTT
Organism: Picea engelmannii; assembly: GCA_009831015.1. Taxonomy (NCBI): domain Eukaryota; kingdom Viridiplantae; phylum Streptophyta; class Pinopsida; order Pinales; family Pinaceae; genus Picea; species Picea engelmannii. Next base: position 75,689 of record ML785342.1, read on the forward strand.
CCTCCCAAGTCTTGTTGAAGATGAGCATGTCATCCAAATATACAACCAAAAATGGGCTTTTGAATGGCCATAATATATCATCCATCAACCATCGATGTCATGAAAGTATTCAGTACTGCCTCCAGTACCCTGTAGAGTTTATCTCCCAAAGTAATAATGATACCACGCGGCCTAGATTCATAAACAACATGATGATTCCAAATATATGGTTGTCCTAGAAAAACATCACAAACTCCAAGTGGGGAAACATCACACAATGCCTCATCTTTGAAGGGTTTGATGCCATAGTGTAGGTGAAATTGCTGGCTGACACGTATGTCCCGTCCCTAGCTGAGCCAATCGATGGTCTATGGCTAAGGATCTTGCATCATTGTCAAGTTAAACCTATTGAAAACATATACTAAGATCAAGTTCTTCTGGATACCATTGTCAATAATGAAATGGATTGGGGTTCCCTTCACCCACATATGTGAATGGAAAATACACTCCCCTTATTCAAGCACCTCGAGTTCCTCTAGCTGGACTTTTGTGGTAGCGATGGTGACACTAGGTTCTGCATCAATGGTCCATATTTCCTTTTTTAGATCAGAATCAGAGTTTGGGTTAACATATTTCCCCGAGGCTTTTGTATCAGCCAACAATGAATGTTTGGAGTGACATTCATCAGTATTGTGCCAAGGGATTTTGTGGAACTCGCACCATTTTCCAGTGTCCTTCTTCAACTTCCCATTACCCTTATTTGTTGGTGGCTTTGGATGGTTATCCTGGGGTTGGCCATCCTTGTTCTATAATTTTTCATGAGAGTTAGGGTCACCCTTACCATACTTTGGTTGTTGCGTATTTGTAGACCCGAACTCCATCTTGTTCTGCTTCTTGAATTTCTGCTCAATTTTGACAGCATATTGATAAGCGACTCCCAATGACGAGATGTCCAGAAAATCCATTTTGGTTTTGATGTACCTGTGAAGAGCCCCACGATATTTTAGGACTAGATATTTCTTGGAGTCTTTGATACCTATCTTGGTGCACAAGGTATGGAAAGTATTTGTGAACTCTGACACCGTTTGGCCCCTCTCTTGGCATAGTGTGGTCCATCTCATGTACTGGTCATCATAACTTCCAACAGAGTAATATTGTTCCTTGAGGGCATCAAAAAAATCCGCCCAAGTGGGTCTTGACCCAAAAATTACAAAATCATCCTCGACATTTTTTTCACAGTAATTCTCCCACCAATATCTGACATGGGGAAGGACCTTAAGGAGAACGAAGGTGATATTTTCACTGTTGGAAAAATTGTGTATAAAGAAATAACCCTATAGCATATTTAAATTGTACCTTGAAGGGAATTTCACCTCCGAAGTGATTTCTGGTTGAAGGTGCCTTCGTTGTTTCCGACAACCATCGAAGGATCTTGGTGAAATTATCCATCATTTCGTTCCTCTGTCGCACGAGGACTTCCTTGAGAAACATTTTGAAAGGATCTCATGTCTCGTCATCCCTCTTTTATTCCTCCATGGAAGTTTACTTGGGCATGCAAGAGTGGTTTTCCTCACGATATACAAGCTCGATACCCAACTCTCTATACCCTGACCTCATCGGGGACATGAACTAAGGATGACAAGGAGTAGATTTCTCTGATACCACTGATCCAAATGATTTTAGGAACGATATGAAGGAAGAGTTATAGAAAATATATAACAAAGAATTACATAGAGATATGGAAAGGAACACAATAATAAAGTAAAGGTCATATTCTATGATACCTATCTTGGTGCACAATGTATGGAAAGTATTTGTGAACTCCGACACTGTTTGTCCCCTCTCTTGGCGTAGTGTGGTCCATCTCATGTACTGGTCATCATAACTTCCAACAGAGTAATATTGTTCCTTGAGGGCATCAAAAAAATCCACCCGAGTGGGTCCTGACACAAAAATTACAAAATCATCCTCGACATTTTTCTCACAGTGATTCTCCCACCAATATCTGACATGGGGAAGGACCTTAAGGAGCACGAAGGTGACATTTTCACTGTTGGAAAAATTGTGTATAAAGAAATAACCCTATAGCAGATTTAAATTGTACCTTGAAGGGAATTGCACCTCCGAAGTGATTTCTGGTTGAAGATGCCTTTGTTGTTTCCGACAACCTTCGAAGGATCTTGTCGAAATTATCCATCATCTCGTTCCTCTGTCGCGTGAGGACTTCCTCGAGCAAAATTTTGAAAGGATCTCCTGTCCCATAATCCCTATTTTATTCCTCCATGGAAGGTTGATTAGGCATGAAAGAGTGGTTTTCCTCAAGATATACAATCTCGATACCCAAATCTCTATACCTTGACCTCATCGGGGACATGCACTGAGGATGACAAGGAGCAGACTTCTCTGATACCACTGATCCAGATGATTTTAGGAACGATATGAAGGAAGAGTTATAGAAAAGATATAACAAATAATTACATAGAGATATGGAAAGGAACACAATAATAAAGTAAAGGTCATATTCTATTAATGATTGTCTGAAATACAAAAGACCGTAAAATGGAAAAATACACAAGCTAGCTAGAATGGTGGTAGCTAATCTTTGAGAAGAGATGTGTCGACTACGCTCATTTGCAAGAAGCTAGTTACAATGAGGGTCCAAAGGACTTTTTAACATAAAGCATAAATGATAAAACCCTAAACATAAAAAAACCTAACCCTAGGAGATGAAGCGCCAAAATTCATGTGGGCCCTGATGGGGTAAGTTGGTACATCAACTTCCCAGGGTCATAACTTTTGCATATGATCTCTGTTTTAGGAGAATGATAGCTCATTGGAAAGAAATATATGAGGAATACACATGTTGCTATCACACTCTATCTAAATTTAGCAGTGTGACTATGGCGTGCCTGAAAAACATTGTTTAGGGCCTCAAAACGACCCCAAAAGTTTAGGACCCGAAAAAGTAGGAAAAAACTCCCAAAATGGAAATTGTTCTTTGAGCCAGTGGAATAGGTGGGTGGACACCGATATCCACCTGGATCAATTACACTAAAGATTCATGTTTCATACGTCCTTCATGTCTTGATGGAGTACATCAAGGAGCTTCCTTAGCTCACAAAACCACTCAAGATGAGTATCTTTGGCCATAGAGATTTGTTTCTATGTGGCATGGCCCCAACATTGTGTGTCATATGATGCTGATAATGGCTCATGATTTCATTGGAAATGATCAAGATCCTTTCCTGGATCCTAGAAATGGGCTCTAATTTTCATGAACCATCAAAATGAATAGTTCCTTGTACATAGGTGTGCGGCATGAGTTCTTTTAGTTTTGCATATATCATATCTAAAAAATCCAAAAATATTTTCCTTTAGAGATTTCACTCTATGTTTTGAACTTGGAATATAATTTACATGTTTTGACAGGATTACGTGGACTTATTTCTTACGAAGATGGTGACTTCCACTGAACTTGAGGTATGTGTTCTTAAACTGGCATACAGGGATAGTATTTTCCTTGTATCTGTGATTTGATTTATTAACTGTCCATTCTGTCGTCACATGCCTTTGGCTAGATTCCTTCAGGTTGCAACATTAGCCACTCCGATTTTACATGTCGTAAATTTTTTGGTAGTGCCTACCCTCCATGGGTGCCCTAGATAACACCTATATTTCCATTCGGTTCCCATTCTATGATTTTGTGTAGGATTAGGAACCCTCTTGTAGTCTCGCCATGCATTGATGTTGAGACTTGTTTTCCACTCTTCATCTATATTCTTGCCATATCCTAAGGGCATTCCTGAAATTTTTCGTGTTGCTTAATTGTCACGTATGCATTTTTTTCTCGCGTCATTTACCTTGTCACTACACTGTTGATTTCCCAGATCCCACTTACCGCTATTGCAGTCGCCTTTGACCATCCACTTCTTGCATTATTTGTCTTCCATTTTGCATCCACCTACCCATGGAGAGAACAACTACTAAGAGTGGATCTCACTTGCCAGTACCATTTTCATTCATTTTTCTTGGGTGGGTTCCATACGCTTGGTACATAGGAGCATGTTGTTAAGAAACTCATTCTCTCTAGATAAGTACACTTTTATCTCTTTTTTAGACTCGTTAAAGGACCCAAAAAAGATAATTTGAGTACACTTTTACCTCTTTTTCAGACTCGTTAAAAGACATGAAAATGACACCATCATGAGCATATTTTTAAATATTTTTCGGGCTCATTAAAATTGAATGAAAAAGACACTATTGAGCCTAATTTTATCTCTCTTTCATCGTCATTAAAACATGAAGGAGACACTAAAAACCAAAAACAAATTTGGTTTTTTTTTTACCATTGATCTATTTATTAAATGGCACGCCAGTCAAGTCACCCTTGTTATAGCCTTAATTTCCACCCTGTAGGCTAGAAGGGAGTTCACGAGAAGATGAAATCCAAAATTCATGTTTTTCTTGAGATTTTATCCTTTCTTGGAGATCATCGCAGGTCTAATAGGGTACAACACATGATGATCATCACACAACAACACTAGTGCAACAAGCGATGAACTATCAAACCTTCTATATTCATGGAGTTATGAAGAGATACACGAGGAATCAATTGTATCATCATGGCATGAGCCTAGGAAATCACATCATTTGAGTCTCTAGTGGTCTCTAGAATATCTAGGAGCTCTCCCAAGCCTCCTCCAAGGATCTATATAACAAAGGCAAGTCTTGATCAAGAGAGGAGGAATCATAGGTAGTGTTATGTTGTCCATTTGTAGAGGAGATTTTCATATTCAAAACAACTAGAAATTAGAGTGCCTAGCCTAATTAAGAAGTTGAATAGAAGCAAGGATCAAGGAGCCAAAGGAGAATTGCATCATCATCAAAGGTATGTAATATTGATGTAATTTCTTTATGATTATCAATAGATCATTGGTTTTCCCACAAATTGTTTATGTTTGATTCATGAATGGTTTGTATTTGATATTATGAATGATAGATAAAGTTAGATCTAAGTTATAATAGTGTTTTGTAACACTAGGAGGAGAAAGAGATTGGTTTTTTTTTGTTGATTGTGTGTAGGAAGCAGGTTGCAGGAGTTGGAGCTGCATCAACGAGGATACATAGGAACATCCTTCTGAGACAAGGTATGCTAATCTATACTTTCTTGGTGTAAACAAGATTTCTTGTCTTAGATTTAGGAAATCATAGAAATATAAAATTATTTCTGTCTTGTATTGATAGGAAGATCCTATAGAGATATTTTTGTTTACTTAGTGACATCCATGTGATATTTTATCCCAAAATAGAACCGGTGACTTTACAGAGGAGGAATCTTCTCTAGTTTGGATCTCTTTTTCCAATCCATCCTATGCGTGTTTGTGATTTTTTTTTATTTCCTTCCTTAGAATCCTCCAGAGTCTAGATCTACCAGCTTTGATAGATTTAAGACAGATCTAGAATAGATTAATACTTTTCTAAAAAATATTTGTTTTCTACATCATTGCGTGTTGCGGTATAGGGGTCCCACGATGATCATAACTAGTTTACTAGAATGTATCCCACAACGATCAGTGTAAACTGCAGAATTGCAGAGATACTCAAGTTATTGACATTAGAGTGGTTCCTCTGTTCCATGAAGTCTTGAATTAATCCGTTCTATTAATGCAAATACCTCTGTTTGAGTCCTTTATTCACATGATTTTCCTTCAAGTTGTGTTTGGAGTGTATTGGTGTGGATTGTTTTATTTTCATGGATAGGTTCATTTTCTATTTGAGATATCTAGTGAAGTTGGGCAGTGAACACAATAGATCTTAGACATCTCTTTATCCTTTTCAAAATTTTGCAGTTGTCGCTTGTTGCAGGTCATTTGACTCGTGAAAAATCGCATAAGTCCTACTAGTGATCATCACGGGTTAAAACAGGGACAAAATGCAATGATAGTCATTTTTCAAGTGAAGGGTGACCCATGATGACCCTGATAGGGTCCACAAAAAAATGCCTATAGGGTGCAAAACAAAATCCATTTTTCATGAATATTTTTATGGATTTTTTCCCGTGAAGCCTAGTGTCCCTATTCTTGGATAAGAGAATCACTAGAACTTATTTTTGTAAGTAAATTTTCATTATTATTTGCATAATATAAAAAAGAAAAAGAAAAATTACTTTTTTTGATCAACCCTTTTGGAGAATTTTAGGACCTCTTTTCAAAATTGCACTTGTAAACTTTGGGGTCTGAAATTGTATTTTGGGGTGATTTATAGTCACAATTGGTAGAGTTTCATTTTTTGATTGTGTTTTACAATGTTAACATCCATTCCTTGTTATTTTTTGGGTTGAGATCCTGTGTACACATTGGAGTGTATGTGTTAGCAGGGAAAATCCCCCTATTACTATACTGGGTCGAGGTACATGCAGAGCATTGACTTCTCTTAAGAGATAGTTCTATTCCTAAGCTACCCCAAAACTATCTAAACAAAATAAAAAGAGAGAGGAAAGAAGGTTAGTAGGTGTACCTTTGGTCCTTTCGACTGGTGTAGACCTCTTTCGCCTTTTGCAACTTCCTTGATTGTGGGTCTCCTCCCAAAGATGACCCCCAAAAGATTAGGAAAAAAATGCTACAAATTATATGGTCTCTACTTATCACTTTCAATATTCATATATATAAATATATGCATTAATCAATTAATCATAAAGACACAATGTATTAGGACAAGAAAGAACTTTTTTATTCAATACAAAGATCGGAAAGATTACAACCTTCTTCGGCAAACGCTCCATGAACCAGGTCCGAGCTCCTCTATTGTTGCTCCAAGTGCATAATTCCCATGCTTTCCTCTCACAACCAACTGATCTCTTGGGAAAAGGGAAAGGGTTGTATAAGGAGAAAGGGTTGGAGGGGAATGCTGACGCCAAATCTCAGAAAGGGATGCAAAACTTGGGTTAAGAAGGGGAAGGGATTTTGGCAGAGTTTACTTGTTCTCTTTCTTGTTGTTGTAAATGGGACCCCAAGACTTCTTTTTATATGAGACAAAGATGGTTATTTGGTTTGGTTATGGGCTACAATGGGTGAAATGGTTGGGAAACCCTCGACATCCCGTAAAATCCACTGAATTCCTTGCAATTATATATTTTTTGCAACTTTTGGAGGTAAACACAAGATGTGTAGCATGCAACTCATGTATGTACATGGGATAACTAGTATGAATATCGAGTGTGTACACGGGCTATAGTTCAGCAGGGCATGTACATGTTCCAAAAAATGGTTTTTGAAAGGAGCCTCATCGGTAATTTGGAAAATTGTGTAAGTCGAAAGGCCAATGCCATGTATGCATAGGTAAGGAATTTTGGACTATAACAGATGCCCCCTAATGTGTGAGGTTAGAAGAGAAACTGATGGCCAAAATACATTACAATATCTTTACTGGTGGGAAGGCACAAAGTCGAGTGATCCTGGGACCAGATTTCAGGAGGTGCCATCTACAAAATAATGATAATCTTTCCGAGGCAAGAATACACATGCTCGTGATGAACTAATCATGGCTTCAAATCAAGTAGAGTGTAGATCCATGTCATATAAATTCCTATATAAAGTGTATTCATGATCAATACACAACGGATATACATCAAAATCATTTGATGATATTTAAGTAGAATATAATATGCATCTTCAAGAAGCATTGACACATGTGGCTGGAGATGAGGACTTCATAGCTCGAGAAACAACTTCAAGATATTCAACAATTCAGGTAGGAGTACAATAGGATTGTAAGAATCACTACTTTGAGGTCTTCAACATATTGTAGGGGAGAGACTGGAGGATATCGATAATCAGGTATAGAACTTAATCGATTTTGAATCTGAACTTGATTGGACTTTAAGGATGGCTGACTCATGAAATTCAAGAGACAAGCTGCAGAATGGTTGACTCAGGTTGGATAAAAATTCCCTTGGACAAAAGCATGACAAAATGATGAGACTCATGAAGCATAATATTGACATAAGTTTGTGATACAGGAGGCACCACACACTCTCCAAATGTTTGGAAGTGTAACCAAACAGAGGAGGACGTATCTTTATGTAGCGAGAACAAATTCCAAAGGTCATACTAGATCCAAATGCTTGGAGAACAAATGGAAGGATGTTTTTTGTCCAAGGGTGACTATCTTGTTTCCGAAAAAAGAGAATGTATATCTCGTCCCCTCTTTTTGGAATATTTGATTTTTTTTTGTCTTTTTCAAATTTTTAACGAGCTTGAAAAAGAATAAAAGAATGCTATTTTACAAAGGAGGAACGAGTGTCGTGAGAAAGAAAAATGGTTCCAAGCACATGGAACATACTGATGTTCAAGGCAAGGAGACATGTGTAGGATACATAAACTTGGGGATAATTCCTCCATGGGTCAAGGTGTCAGATCGCAAGGGGAAAAGTGTTGCAAGGATTGCGTTTGAGGAATGCTTTAAAGGTTCAGTTGATAGCAACATGGAGCTGACATTAGGCCAAAGACACAAGGATGAGACATGTGATGTGATTAAGTATGACACAACAAGAATCCTTCCATGTGAAGTTTTACGAGCCTAGAGAAGGTAATCTTGGTGTTTTTTTTTCACGTTTAGTGAGTCTGAAAAAATGCTAAAGAAGACTCTAGGGAGTTCCTTTTTCGCAAAAAGTCCAATCGGTTTGAAAAAGGGTTAAACTTATACCAAATGGACATCTCTTCAAAACCATTTTAATGAGTTTGATTGAGACAAGATCACTCGACGATCTTTTCAATTTTAAGGAGTGTGAAAAGAGCTTAACTATGGACTCACAACCTTTTTCTAAGTTTAGTCTCCTTAGCCCAAAAAAGTATAAAATATAACTTAGGAGAATTTTCCCAGTGATACAAGTCTCCCGAGGTGTACCTTTTTCCTGAATAATCTATCGGCCGGAAAAGGGTTAAACTTATGCCAAATAGATGTTCTTTCTGGACCAATTAACGAGTGTGAAAGGAACAAGGTCACTCGACGATATTTTCATATTTAGGGAGTCTGAAAAGAGCTTAACTATGGACTTCAAGGGGTTTCCTTTTTTGCAAGTAATCTCTAAGGTCCGAAAAAAGAGATAAAACAAAACCAAGGAGAATGTCCCTTTTTAAAAAATTTAGTCCCTCAAGCTCGAAAAAGGGTTAAAATTACGCCTGAGAATACTCTCCTAGCGAACCGAAGCTCCTAGGGCATACATTTATTCGTAAAATTAACCGTTTGAACCGAAAAAGGGGTAAAATACCACCTGACAGATGTGCCTTCAAATTTGAGTTTGGCGAGCATGAAGGGAAACAAGATCGCTCGACAATATTTTCATTTTTAGAGAGTCTAAAAAGGGATTAAATAAGACTCCAGTGGGGCTTCTTTTCTCAAGTAATCTAGAAGAGACCGGAAAGAATAAATGAACTCTTGCCAGATATTGCTTTCAAAGTTTGAGCGAGCTTGAATGAAAACAAACCATGCTCTTTAGGGAGTCCAATGGGTAAAGTCAAGAATGATGACTAGAAAAAACAACGAGGCTTCAATATGTAATCATGGAGTGACTGACAAGGAATCCAAAGACTATGGATAAAACTCGCAGCATGGACGCCAAAATGGAGAAAAGGATCTACCTAGGGAATCCATGTAGAGGTAGGATATACCACCTAATTACGACGCTTCTAAAGAAACTGAGAAGGCTTCGTGTCGTACTTCGGTGGGATTGATCCTATGGCAAAGCGGAAAAGTCTACAATATGAAAAATGCAGGGGGTGAAAACCTAAACAATATGAAATAGTTTAAAAAATGAATTTTAATATGGGATGATATAGGTGTAACCCATCTAAATAAAATCATCGAAACCAAAAGGACAAGTTCATCAAAACGACCCAAAGATAACCCAAAAAAGAGCTTAAGCATCTACCAAGTCAAGAGAAAGGAAAAAGGGACCAAATTAGGGCAAAATGGGCCAAAAAAGTCTATAAATAGAGGTGGACAACTCATTTTTACCATTGCAATTTGGAAAATGACCAAAAAGGTAAAAAACCCTCTTCCTCAAAAGGAAAATTCAAGGAGATACAGTGGACGAAAAACCCTCACAATTGGACCAAGTAAGTACAAATCAACCTCTCCTTTAATTTCATTCATCTTTTTGTGTTTAATTTTATGTTTGGGAGGTGCACGCCCTTGTAAAAGGGTTGCATCTGTGTGTACACAAGTTTTCCATGAACAACCTGCATATGTACGCAGGAAAGGTAATACTTATCCTACGTACATGTGACTATATTAACGACAACCTGCATACACCTCATTTAATGATAAAAAAAAGAAACAAGAAGGACTAAAACCTTTCCAACTTTTTGTGCAACGGGATGTATGTGCATTGGAGAGAAAGGGAACATGAGGAACTTGATGTCTTGGTCGAGGAGGATCCAGGGGCCATTTCTATGCTAAAACAATGTGGCATGTGGAATTTCTTCTAGTGTCCATTCATGAGGGCACAACCAAGGTTGCTAAACGTGTTTGTAGAGTATTGGAACGCTGATGCAGAGGCATTCATGCTAGAGGGTCAGTGTCTGACCCCAATGAAAGAGGATATCTACTTCTTGAATGACCTCTCTAGGAGAGGGGAACCAGTCAATCTCAGGACCTTTCCTTTAGGGTTGTACACCATCGAGGACTACATCGGGATGTATTGTGAGGCTGGTACTGAGAAAGTAGGTTCTCAGGTGCCGATACAAAATATCACCAGCCTCCACCTTCAAATTGTAATTTTCATGATTGGGCAGATCATGAGATCACAACACTAAATCAGGCCTCCCATGCACAGATGCATTGTGCAGTTCAATGTTTGGAGGCCACCATTTTTTATTGGAGTACTAGCATGCTTACATGCATGAAGAAACAACTCACCGACTATCGCAGGAGGACAAACAAGAACTTCGGATTTGGCACGATATTATGCACTCTCTTATTCTTAGAGAGTCCCTACTCTTAGCCTGAGGGAGACCATACGAGGGCATATTTCCTCCTTTTCGACATTTTGCAGGTGGGAAGTTTTGCTGCATAGATAGGGTGGATGAATAACTGAGGAGGCCTTTGATGATAAATTTTTTGATTTGTGGGCTCGTTAGATTCCTTTCATAGAGGACTATCCATATGAAGGAATCGGTTTTATGAGAGATCCCGACATGCCCATGCCCCCTAGCGAAGAGCGCAACGAGATAGGTAACAAATTTTTTAAATTTATTAAATTTATTAAATTTTTACATATTATCCTTTTTATGTTAGTGCTAGAGTACTAACTTAAAGATATATTATATACATACATGGGACTAGTTCAAACAACTGACTTTGTGAGGACCAGGGGTCGTCCTCGACTAGAGGTCAGACCAGCAGGAGAAAGAGGACTAGCAGTTGCAAGAGGACCCCCAACTAGAGAGGCTGAGAGAGTGCTATGATGAGTAGAGAGAAACCTGATGGCTCTCACTAGTGTAGTACCCATGGCCTAGATCGAGGATCTTCCCCCAGATTTGTAGCCACATGTAGTGGGAGTGTCGAGGACTTGGGTCCAATTATTCCGATGTCTTTCGAACATCATAGTTGACTATAGGAGGGCTTATAGGCCTAGACCTTATTGGACCATACATGTGTTGAGGGAAATTTTTGTACTATGTATTGAGAGATTAAACCCAACGATGTATATGGGATATTTTTGAGGCTTTAATGCCCACTTTGTACTCATGACATTATTTTTTGGATATATTAATATACATCTTTTCTATCTTTTGGATGAACATTTTTGACAAATGTATTTACATGTGTATGTGTGTGTTTTAATTTTACATGTGAGCAACATGCCAATCTAATACTTGATTAGATAATGCATCAATTAGTTGGTTAGATCTCTTAGGAACATGAATATAAGTAATATAATCAAAAGATCATTCTAAGAGATGTACCCTAAGGAATAATTGGTGAAGGGTGGGATCGTAAACGTGATATACCCCATTTAACTGGGACACGAATAGTTGAGCATCTAAATAAACCCATAGGTAAGAAATACCATGTGACAAGGAATCATGTAGTAATTCTATCATTGTGTTGTACTCGACAACATTATTGGTTGCTTCACCTAGATAAATCGCTCCAAAAGATAGAAACTGACCACCAGGTGTAAAAATTACCCAAGCTGTAGAAGCAAGCCTCTGAGTGTGTTGGCTAGCACCATCTGTGAACCCAACATAGACTTCATATTCACTTGACATCTACCAAAGTGAAAAAAAACAATATGACTACATGTCCATAAAACAAAAAGACAAGAATGTATAAAAAACTATACATATACACAAGAAGTCATGCTCAGGTGACTGACCTAAGTGTAATACTTCTTAAGGTTGAGCCCATTTCTAGGCTCTACTAAGGCATTACCCTCGAAATCAACCAGACGGTGAGAACCCTTTTCTAATACTTCTTTCACAATGAAAGGTCTAAACCACATGGGTTTGAACTTTCTTGCCCCCAAGGGATCTTTGTCTTGGTCGTAGAATACGACAAGATCACCTTCGGAGAAAATATGAGGGTGGATGAACCAATCATACTGACACTTGACCCATTTTTTATGATCCTCATTAGTCAAGGTTGCATCTCAATGCTACTCATCGAGTTGCTCGAGATATAAAAGATGTTCCTCAAGTGGTGTAGTGTCGGGCAATAGTTCTACTGCCAACTTCAAAGAAGGGATTTGAAATTCAATGGGCAAGACTGCCTCCAGCCCTTAAACGAGTTGGAAAGGAGAAAAATCGATAACAGTATTTACAAAAGTTTGATAAGCCCAAAGCGATGAATATAACATTAAATGCCAATTTGACTTGGCCAAATTAATCGTTTGTTGAAGAATAGTCTTGAGAGACTTTTTCACAACCTGTACCTGACCATTATCTTGTGGATAATACAATGACGAATGTTCCTATTTAACCCCAAGTTTTGATGTTAATTCAAACATCATTTTGTTTTGGAAGTGACTGCCATGATCAATGACAATCTCCTTTGGGATACCAAACTTGGCTACGATCTGGTTAAAAAAAAACAAGGAAAGAGTTTCCTTGTCATTGTTAAATGTTAGCATAACTTCGACCCACTTAGTAAAGTAGTCTACTAATACGATGATATAATGATTCCCCCTAGAAGAAACTTGGTGACATGTAGTGAAATAAATCCCCCACTTGGTGAAGGGACTGATAGAAATAACTGGAAACATAGGAGCTAGGTGTGCCCGCATCTTCCGAGAGAATATTTGGCACGTGTGACACTTCTTGATCACCTCAACACAATCTTTTGTTAACGATGGAAAAAAATTATTCTGCGCGAATAATCTTTTGGGTTTTTTCCAACCCAGACAGATGACTGCCACATGATCCAGTGTGACAGTGGTTCAAAACTAGCTCTACTTCTTCATGAGTAATACATTGTCAAAGAATGCAATCCACTGCTCAATGATACAAAGTGTCATCGAGGATGAGATAGTTTCGTGCTTGGTGGTAGATTCGTCGACGCTCGTCGCAAGAAGTGGAAGAGGGGCACTTCAAAGTATGGAGATACACAAGTATATCTCCATACCATGGGTTTGAAGATGCAATCAGAAAAAGATCTCCATTAATTGGTGACTCTTCAGGCGAAACATTACCACTTTCGAACGAAAGTTTCAATATTAACTCCGTAAAGACCAGGGAATTTTTAGATTTCGTTGAAACAAAATCCAAGTCAAACTCTTGCAGGATGACTATCCATCGACTGATTTTTTCGCCGATGTCCCGTCATGTTAACACATATTGAAAGGGGTTGATAACGACTACGACGATGGTCTTGCGAAGTAGTATATAGTGACAGAACTGTTGGACATCGTGAACAAATTCCAAAGCAAGTTTCTCAACATTCGAGTAGTTGAGTTTCGGTCCAAATAGGCCTCAACTAAGATAATAGATAATGTTCTCTTCGAGCACGCCATCCTCTTGGACAAAGACCATGAAGATTGTAGACTTTGCGGAAACCAAATACAACAATAAATCCTTGCCATAATTAGGAGGACTGAGTAGAGGGGTAGATGTCAGGGTGCATTTCAATGCATCAAAAGAGTGCTGAGCTACTTCATCCCAACAAAATGGGACCCCTTTTTTGAAAAGATGCATGAAACGGTTACTTATCTCGGCATAATTATCTACAAAATGCTAAAGAAAAATTTCTTTCCTCTGTAGACTCTGAAGCTGGGGAAGTGCGCAGAGAAGGAAATTGAACTATTTCCTCAAAATTTAGAGGATATACCATGATCCCTTTTGTTGACATGATGAAACCCAATAAGCATCCCGATGTGACATAAAAATGACACTTATTTGGATTCAAGCGAATCTTATAGTAGCGACACCTCTCAAATATTAGTCGTAAATGGGAGGGATGATCAGATCTCTTACGAGAAATTGATGCTAGATCATCGAGATACGCCTCGACTATTTGTTTGAGGTCATGAAAAGAAAACGACATGGCCCACTGAAAAGAAGCTCCAACATTCTTCAGGCCAAAAGGTATTTTTCGATACGCGAATGTACCCAAAGGAAAAATAAAAGTCGTTTTATGTTGGGTCTCATGATTGATCTGAATTTGATTATACCCACAAGAACCGTCCATGAAATAAAATACCTTGCAACCCACACATCATCAACGATCTGGTCAATAAATGTGTTGGAAAATTTTCTTTCGGGCAAGATTTGTTAAAGTCATGAAAATCCATACATACGTGGATTGTACCTTGCTTCTTGTTGACTGGACCAGGTTTCGATACCCATTCTGTCAATTGCACAGGGTAGATGAAACCAACTTTAATAAGTTTCTCTACTTCATCCTTTATCGTCACTACTTTGCATGGATTGACCGAGTGAAGTGTCTGTCAGATAGGTTTGACATCAGGATAAGTCATGTTCTCGTTCTCAACAATACGTGGGTCTATGTCTGGAATCTCATCATAAGACCATAAAAAAACTTCACAGAATTCCTTAAATAGTTCAGTTTAGATTTCAGTCTCTTTGGGAGAGAAATCTGCTCTAACAAAGACATTTTACACAACGCCAGGGGTTTTGGAGATATCAATAGGAATCGTTTCAGCAAAACTTGCCATGTTTCCCTCATTATATATTCCGTGTGTAGCCAAAGGGTTAATGGGACAAGGGGCATCTCCATTCATGGTCATAACAAACTCTTCTGCCTCTATTCTCCTGAGCTCGAGTAAGAGATAAGATCTCTGATGAATATCATCCCAAGGTCTGTCTGATCCATTCATTGCCTCCAGGATTTCCTTGTCATAGGGCAAGACTTAGTCCAAAGGGTCGTGAGAGGTGAGAGAGTCTTGAGCCCAAATAGGATCGAGAATAAGATCTAGCTCATGTGAGGGAGCCATATCATGGTTGGCCGAGGCTTGCTATACAATACTGTACGCAACCTCAGTAGTAGATAAGGGCATGGCCATGCCAATATTCGCTACCCCATCCATCGAAGCCAATGGGGAAGGTAAAGTCCACGGGTCTTCAAAGTAACTCATTTTAAAATATGTGACCTAAAAAATGGCATCCTTCAGATGGTTGGGGACAACCGAAAAATACCTAACATCATTGGAAGGTGATGGATAATAAAAATTTCACATCAAATACATAAACAATATGGCACCTAAGTTGACAGTACCCGTCTGTGGGTTGCCAATCATCGGGATCATGGATTCCCCCGATGAAGGGTCTGGATGAGAGAAGGATAACTGATCAATGGTTACGATCTGACCTTCGTGAGGAAAACATAAGGCTCAAAAATTGGTGGATACGACCGTTGTCATAGCGTAGGTCCAACTCCACCCTAACAAAATATTGTAGTTGAGAGGTGAATCGACTACTTCTACCTTGACGCACACAGTTTTTCCCTCCAAGTGCATGGGAAAAGAGGGAATTATACCATGTGGTCGAAACGATTGACCACCAAACACAGTAAACAACATGGGCGAAATAGACAACTCAGGTTGACTGATGGCCTTCCAACATGCCAACGAAATCACGTAGGTTGAGGCACCCTCATAAACCACCGTACGAAAAATGTTTCATGTCAACGATTTCATGGTGTAAGCCACTACTATATAAAAGGTGACATGGTGAGGAAGACTAGATTTATTGTCTTTAGGATAAATAATGATCATTCATGAGTTACTGGTCTCGGTCTCTCCCAAGGAAGACAACAAATATTTTCTCTATGAGGGGAAACTCTGGAGAACTTCTAGAGCAGACATCGCACAAGGAGTTTGTGCCAGATCCTCCATGATGGAGTAATTCTAATAAACCCTCATGCTTGGATTGTGAGAATCCTTTTTGAAAGCACCCTTAGGGATGTGAGTCATTGTTTATCTCACTGTATTCTCAATTTGAAGAGGAGTCAATGGGCTGGAGGCCTCTTTTCCCTTCTTAACAGATTCAGACATTCTGTAGTTATGAGCCCTGGTCGATAAATTATCTTCATCTTTCATAATGTTAATGTTTGCAGCCTCGTTGTTATTATTGGGTGCAGGGCTTCCCTAACTACCCCCAGGCACACTCATGGATGAGGAAGGTTGAGCCATATTTTTCCCTTATGGAAAATGGTTTGTCAACATAGCAGGATGTTGTTGTGCCAGTAGCTTTTGGGATTCCTCAAGATGAGGGAATTGGTGAGTCAAGTGGTTGTCCGTGAAAATCTTACACGAAAACTTCACCTTTTTCTTTTCAGTTTTTCCCTCACCAACATTATTTGCAGCCTTCTTATCCCCCTTACCCTTCTTGTTTTGATGTTTCCTCTTTCCCTCGATTTGATGGTTACCCTTGTGATTTATCATTTGCATACTGTGTACATCCAACGTTTGGGTTACAGGGGCAGTCGAACTAGGAGTTTGGCTAGCCATAGTTTGTTGAATCCATAACTGTTGTAAATGACTGGACAACATATATGTGGACTTGCTCTATGTTGAGCCTACTATGCCATCGACATGAGGCCTAGAATTCTATTTGTCTTTGTCGATAGTTGACCGTGGTGCATCAGGTAAGATCTCATATAGCATACCATATTGAGAGTAAATCAACTCCAACTATTGGGATCACATAATAGCCTCTTCTTCGGAAAACACCCCGAACATTGCTACACATTTGGACATGCAAGGAATGAAAGAATTTAAGAACCACTCGAGAAAAAATGTAGGAGGGACCTTGAATTTAATCAAACTCTTTCATCGCCACCATTCTCGGATGTGATCCAAGATATGGTTATCTTTCGTTTGCTCGAAGTTGGCCAACAACTTTGTGTTGGCATCGTATCTCACTGACAGCTGGAAATGGTTCAAGAAAACCATATCCAGGTCATTAAAGTAAGTATACTTCAAGTTGTTGAGCTCAATATACCATTTCTCTATGATCCCTATAAGAGTGCGTTGAAACAAGTGCAACTAAATGAATTCATCCTTTGACGAGTTGGATGAGCACCATAATTGTGTTAGAAAAACAGGACCATGGAGCAATAAAATAAAAAAAATGCGGAAACAAAACACTAAAGATACACAATACAATAGAGACACTGATTTACGTGGTTCAACCAGTGTGGGCTACGTCCACCAGAGAAATTTCCAGGTCCTTACTTTATTATTATCCAACATATGAAGGGATACAACCTACAACAAACTCGCTGTAACTTCCTCTTCTTTCTCTCATAGTCTCCTATATCAAAATACAATATTCGCCATCAATCATAGCTGCAATACATTTCCCTAATAAATGAGGGTTGCCTTATAGGGAAAAAAACCCTAACATAATCTCTATCGTTAGATCTGCGACCTTATAATGAACGGTTCAGATTTAAAATGAAATTACAATATACATTTACAAGGCAATTTTTCCTAGCCATCGAGGGACACTTCTCCCGAACTCCCATTGGGGGCTCGCTTGCTCCCAGACCCCCCAGTTGAGGGGGATAGCCCCCTCGGACCCTGTAGAGGGGGTACCCCCCCTCTGCACTCCCCCGCGTGGAAGAGTGTACATACTTCTGGGGTGTAAATACTTCATGGGGTATAAACACAACTGAAAGTAAAAGACCTCTGAATCAGGAAGATAATCAAGCTCCACAACCAACAAATTGAAAATTTGTCACGTGATCACCCAGATCTTCGCCAGGGTTGCCCTCAAATTCATGGATGTCAGAGGGCAACTTAGTCGACATGGGGGGCCAATGTAGATCATGACAGATCGAGTCATTTAACAATATTGACAGGTTTGGAAAATGCAGAGTTGCTAGAAAAGGTAGTCTTGGTTGTAGCATATTTACATGAAAAGAGGGGCCTAGATTTTGGCTGGCACCAGGTTGCCAGGAAAATTTTGACTACTGGCCAGGATTTTGGTAGATACCATGGTGGCCTTGTCCAACAAAAGGGACTTGCATCTGATGTTTCATCGTCAAATGATTCCTGAAGTTATATGACATAGCTTGTGGAGGGATTTCTCCCTGTATAGTGTTCCGAGGACCTTGGTTGGGGATGCCCTCAGTCGACCCTCCTGGAATAGGCACTGAACCTTGCCCAAGGTTTCATGAAGTGTGGGAGGGGTTTCCTCCAATCGACATCCTTTGTGAGGGAAACGATCCCTGCTAAGGATTCCCAAGACCTTGCGAGGATTAAACTCTTGTCATTTCTCCCTTCGAGGGAATAAAACCTTGCATATGGTTTTGTTGACCAAAGACGGGGTTTCCCCAAGTCGAGAAATCATATGAAGTAAAAACATTGTTTCCAAATGCACCGAAGAAAGAAAACGACATTTATCCCACCAAAGTCATGTAGGATTGAGGTCTAAGGATCCCTCCATAGAAAAAAATATATAGTTGGCATTAGGCCTGATTGGCTGTTGAAACGTGCCTCCGAGCGAAGAGGACAAAGGAGGGATGTCACCCCCACCGTAAGGAATTGTGTTGAATGGGGAAGTGGTGCCTGTGGAGGTTCCTTGCAAGGGATAATTAGAGATCCCTACCCCCAGACCAATGGTATGTAGAGTAGAGTATGTGTGAATCGAGTTAGAGTCAAAACCAGGCATCCCATATGAAAAGGGAGCACACAACATGTTCTGAATAGAGGGAACAATGGGTAAATTCATTGAAGGAATCAAGCCATTGCTCAAATTAGTGGGTGTTTGGAAAGTCGTGGTCCTGACAAGTGGAGGTGGGGGAGGAGGTAAAATTCCCCCTCTTGTGGTAGCCAAGATGGGACTATGAGGACTCCCCGATGAAGTAGCACTATTTTCTTCCATCGCCGCTTGTCGAACGAACTGTCATTCAGGTGAATTCATATCGAGAGGGACTACCTGAATTAGAAGCAGCGTCGATAAGTCGGTGATTGAAGGATTTGTTGGCATGAAAAATTTGGTCTCGAGGTCAGAAACAATGGATTCCTCCAGTGCAGGAAAGTCTTCTCTCAGAGCTAGCTCGGGTACAGTTTCCTACGGTGGTGGAGATGGCTCCAAAATAATCGGCGACAGGCCTTGAAGCCTACATGAATGGAAAATTTGTTGATATTCCACTTTGTGAAATGATCAATCGACACTGTAAGTTTTAGCTAGAGTGAAACAAAGAGCACACACTAAAATTTCCTAAAGGCAAATCAAGCAAACAACTAAATAGTAGGAAGAATAGTTATGCCAATTGACACTAGAGAAACTTACCGGTGCATGTATAGCTCGAACACATAAACACCCTCCAGGTATACTCTATAAAGAACGATCCAACGTCTACCCTAGGTACCACAGTATACCCCTGCAATCACCCATGTAAGTCCCTAAAAATAGAAAACTAGGTTTCCAGTTTGTAGTCAATCAGCAGGCGGGTACAGTCGACAGTCGAGATGATCGTAGTCAATAGGATAACAAATTCCGAATCCCTTCAAAGGTACTGAAGGAAAATGGTTCGGAAGATAATTGAATATATTGAACAGATTCCAGGTCCATGAGGCTCCATAGTCAAATGCGATTAGTGTGATTCCCAAGAATGATCCTCAATATACAATCCCCACTACGCTTGGTCCGACTTTGGAGGGGTTATCTCCTCTACCTTTCCTTACGCGACTTCGTGTTTATCTCCTGTGTTAGAGGGGGTCCTGGGTGACTCTTATGACATTGTACTCTTAATACTCCCTATCGACGACTCCAATGTTTGTTTAGATGGACTTGAAGAATTTCCTATCCACACCTCATTCAAGGCCCTAAATCCTAGACTAGTTGGTGAACCCTACAAATAGAAAGTCTAATTGATTTTAAGTTTAAGCGTTGATTTTATGGGATTGATTTACTTAAAGGATATGGATGTTCAACTTGTGGTGTTTGAAAGAGACGAAAGGGAAGAAAGAATTTAGAACATTTATGAAAAAACAAACTAGATACTTCAAAATGAAATAAATGGCTTGTTAATCTTTGTCAATGCAAACTTCTCAAAAATATATTTCAAGATCCTATAACCAAAAGTTTCCTAAAAGAGCTTTTCGTTTTATAATGCAAAAATTACTAAACTTTCAGGAAAACATTTAAGAAGGAAATTTGAAACATAACTCTTTTCTTTTTGTAAAAAGACAACCTATGCTACAATTACCAAACTAAATGCATAACTGAAAGCAATCTTTTTTATTTTTATTTTTTGAAATTCTTAAACAAGAAAAACAGAAGTAAAAGATACTTTTTTTTCCAAAGCATAAAATGGATAAAGAGAATATAAAACCCAACAATCATATAGACCCTAAACCGCTGCTTAAACACAGGGACTCCCAAGAATCCAGAGGAGGATCTAACACTTATAGGTCAACTCTAAACCTTTGAAGCAAAGAAAGAATACGAAGAAACAAGTTAAAACCAAATATTTAACCCAACCAAAGACCTCTAACAAATACCCTATAAAGTTTAAGAAATCTTGAGAAGCACAAAGCTTCTGTCAGGAAAGACAAAATATCCTTTTTAAAAAAACTTTCTAACACACAGAGATGTGGCATGTGAACTGTGCAGCCTGTGTATGTACATGGGTTGTATAATGTACAGAATGTGTATGTACGTGGTCTGAACTAAATAAGGGCACGCACACCTTTGGAAAATTTCAAAAAGAAAAAAGTCTTTGCAAATTGACTGAGCAGGGAAGGCTGGTAGGCATTTGGAAGGTGACCAGAGACCCTAAACTGACTCAGTATACCTGAAAAACTTGAAAAGAAACTGAAAAAACCAAGTTAATCCAAAATCTCCCACTAAGAGCCTAGAGAGACTCCCCAGTGGAGTCACCAATTCGGCTAGTGGGGAAAATCCCCCTATTACTATACTGGGCTGAGATATAGGCAGAGCACTGACTTCTCTTAAAATACAGTTCTATTCCTAAGCTACCCCAAACCTATATAAGAAAAAGGACAAGAGAGAGGAAAGAAGGTCAGTAGGTGTACCTTTGGTCCTTGCGGCTGGTGTAGACCTCTTTCTCCTTTTGCAACTTCCTTTATTGCGGGTGTCCTCCCAAAGTTGACCTACAAAATCTTAGGAAAACAATGCTACAAATTATATGGTCTCTATTTATCACTTTCAATATTCATATATAGACATAGATGCATTAATTAATTAAGCATAAAGACACAATGTATTGGGACAGGAAATAAATCTTTTATTCAATATGAAGATCAGAAATATTACAACCTTCTTCGGAGAATTCTCTATGAACCAAGTTCGAGATCCTCTATTGTTGCTCCAAGTGCATCATTCCCATGCTTTCCTCTCACAACCAACTGATCTCTTGGGAAAAGAGAAAGCTTTATATAAGGAGAAAGGGCTGGAGGGGAATACTGAGGCCAAATCTCAGAAAGGGTTGAAAAACTTGGGCTAAGAGGGGGAAGGGATTTTGGAAGAGTTTACTTGTTCTCTTGCTTTTTATTGTAAATGGGACCCCAAGACCTCTTTTTATATGAGAAAAACATGGTTATTCAGTTTGGGGATGCACTACAATGGGTGAAATGGTTGGGAAACCCTTAATAGCCCATAAACTCCACTGAATTCCTTGCAATTATATATATTTTGCAACTTTTTGAGGTAAACGTGAGATGTCTAGCATGCAAATCACGTATGTACATGGGCTAACTAGTATGAATCTCGTGTGTATATGGGGGATATAGTTCATCAGGGCACATACATGTTCCAAAAAATGGCTTCTTAAAGAAGGATCCTCAACAGTAATTTGCCAAATTGTGTAAGTGGAAAGGCCAATGCATACGTAGGGAATTTTGGACTATAAAAGTGTGCCATGGGGAATTACTACCAATATCACACTACCCTTTGATTTCTTATTTGTTGGTTTTCCATTTACATCTTTTGTTCCTGCATAGATTAGGAATATTTTTTCATTACATTTGGAAAAAGTTACAAAAAACAAACTTGGCATGATTGACTGCGTTTGAAGCGTTAGTGAAATATTGCATTGGTTTATAGTTTGGTTTCAATTCTTGAAAAACGATTTAAAATCTGAATTGTTTGTTGGTTGTTTGGTGTGTGTGAGGTTTCTTTTTCAAAAGTTGCAAAGAAAAAGGAAAAATTCCCTTTCCCTCCCATAGATAGATTTCATTGAATAAAAAAAATTGCATTGCCATCTTTGCATTTTCTTGGTTGGGTCAAGAGTCACAACATCACCAAAAATTTTCATCCATCTCCCTTTAAATTAAAAAAAAATCATAAAAAATAATCACGTAATCTAAAATTTATTAGATGCTTTTCTTTCATAGTGAACCAACAATAGATAGGATTAGGGCCTTGGAATAGGATTGAAGAGTAAAGTTCCCAAGGCCACGAAACGAAACTTAGGAGTCATTAAAGAGTGATAAATCCATTATTGCAACCAATGTGTCAGGAGCCTCCTCTAACACACGAGTTAAGCATGAGGTCACATCAGGGAAAGTAGGTAGATTGCCCCTCTCTGCTTGTTTTGGTGTTTTTGGTATCACTTTGATTGCTACATATATGGGGGTTTCATTGGTGCCACACCTTCAAATCTTATGGATTAGTTACCCTACCCTTATGTGAGGTCAAAACTACGACCATTCGTTCAATCATTGATTGTGAGGTGGTAGCCTTAGTGACCTTTCCTAGGTAGCCACATAAATGAGTGTAGGTGGGACGTTCTTGTAGTACCTGGGGAAGATGTTATTTCATGGTTTTAGTTCCCTCGAAGGGTGCCCTCCTTAATAAAGGGTACTTGCACTGATCACGGTTTTTTACTATAGATCATCGTAACTGCTCCTCATACCTTCACTAGCCAATCTTGTGGGGACTTCATCTTCTCCACAGGGTTGGTTTTTAGAAGGCCCCTGAGACAATTTATTTTCTTGTTGTTGTCCTAGATTGATTAGGGGTGTGCTCTTTGAATCAAAGAGTAGGAAAACCTTAGGTTCGATTGTGTTTGGATTTTCACATATTACATTAACTGTGGTTGAATCATTGTGTCACTATTGTCGACTACGAGGACTTGAGCCAATCACAAAGGTTCAAATGCCTCTAAAGTGGCATGAGACAGGTGATATATAATTAAAAGGGTCTTATCCTTGGTTTGAGAAGACTATTTTGGTTGAAGAAGAAGTGGTCGATAAAGGTCCTATGCCAAATTTTAACCCTCCTTTGAATGAGCCAGACACACCTCTAGTTGTCCAGGAAAGATAAATTTTTAGTGAGCCTTTTTCTTTGTTTATTCATCCTCCGATCATGTTAGGACCGAGTGTTTCATCCAGTGTAGCTAATCCATCGAGTACATATTCAAGTGGGACTAGGGGAAATACCCTCGGGGGCATCCCCACGATGTCCACATTACCATCCCTTATCACCATTGGACCTACACCATCCATCCCTTTTTATAGATTTCCCTCGATTTGGGGGATTCCAACTATGTCATCATTACCATCAGTTAGTATACCTAGTATTCCTACGACCATTCCATACATTTTGATGCCCACTTATGGATCTTATTCCAATGGGGGGTTGAGCCTTGGTTTCAACATGGTAGGTGGAATTCCTTCCACTTCCACCATTCCTATAAGCAACCTAGTGTCCTTAGGGATTAGTTTACCTTTCATATGGAACATTTATAGTGGTTTTGGGGCTATCCCTACTTAGGATGGGGGCAGTAATACATGAGGAGGTTTCAACTTTCCTTGGGTTAGAACACCCTTCCCCCGGGGCCCATTCCTTGGGGGGAAATTTTCACAATGGGGATGCTTTCCATTTTTTAACACATTCTATATTCGAGGTTTCTTTCCTGGGAATAATTTTGAGAATATTTTTCCTGTAGGGTCCACATTTACCCCTAGGGTAAAACCACCCGGGGGCATGTTTGGTTCTAGGAGAATTCATGCTCCTGGAAGTACCACCATTCTTGGGGGCACTCACTCTTTGGGAGCTCCTCAACCCTCAATAGTAAAAATATAGGGGGATCACAAGGTTCATCTAGGACAGCAGAGACTACATCTCCCTCCCAATATTCATTTGTGTTGTTGCCTTTCCTAGAAATGTTAGACTTACCTTATTTGTCATGCTTTACGAATGAACCTATTTCCCATGATCCTTTGTGGTAAAACATTCCTTCCAAGTTGCCATATGGTATCCAAAAGTTAAACGAAAATCCAGGAGAGGACCCCTCCACACACATCATGACATACCACTTATGGTGCTCATCTAACTCGTTGATGGCTGGCATTTTGAGGCTTACTCTTTTCCAAAGATCCCTAACCAAAGTTGCCACAAAATGGTACATTGAATTAAAAGACATTTCCTTCAAAAGCTTCATTAATGACATGACAACTGCATTCTTAACGCATTACCAATTTCCCATGTGGTATGATATTGGGACAAAGCTCTTGACTTCACTACATTAAGATAATACCACTCACATTTCCGATCATATACATGAGTGGAGACGAAGACGTAGGATGATTAAGACCCAAATTCCAGATAAAATCCTAATGGAGTGGTTCACAAAGTCCCTCCTACCACCCATTTATCGATATGTAGCTATGGCCAGGGCGACCACCGAGGAATAGGCCATTCTACATGCCCAAAACTTAAATTTGATTTATTCACAGTTGGGCACACTTTATGACATCATCCCAAATGATCCTAGGTCATCGAAATATTCAAGAAAGACAACCCTAGGACCCCATGTTAATGGTGTGATTTGTTCTGTATCTGTTTCCTTTGTAAACCAGTTAGTTGATCAGATGGGTCAGATGTATCTTAAGTCAGGTTTTGGTACTAATGCTCAAACTGCTACAGTCCCTACTCAAACCTTTGAAGATAATTTAGTGAAATCCACAAAATCGAAGAATCCTCAAAAACCTGGAGGAAAGAAGAAAAAAAACAAGAAAAATAATTCCAACACCAAGAAAGGGACCGCTCCCATTCAGAACACCCATGAGCAGGGAACTAAATAAAATAAGAAGAGTCAGTTTCCTTGCACGATTTGTGGAGAGGAACACCATACTCATCAATTTCCCTAAAAGGATGAGATTCATTTCTATTTAACACAACAGAAGGATGCCCAACAACCCATTGTCTTAACTCATCCTTTCCCTCCTCAAACTCAACATATGGTTGTGACAAATCCTATCCCTCTGTGAGGGTGTATGGAAGGTACCCATCACCATGAGGGATCTTCCTCTAATGGTTCCATTTTTTTGTGTGACCAAAAATCTAATTTGCAAACATGAGCCAAGAAATATGGCACATCTGTGCCTATTCCTACTGTGCATGAGCCAACATCTTCTTCCCAACATGGTGGCCCTCTTCAAATTAAGAAGCCATATTTTGATGCACCTCTTCACCCCCCAAAGGGAATTCTTCGACACATGATGCATAATCCAAACACATGGGTTGTCGACAACTATAGCATTGCGGAAGAATTGGCTCAGGCGCCTTGTGCTATATCTTCCCTCGAAGTTCTCCATATATATCTTCCCTCAAATTTCTCCATATTGGCTTAGGAACCTTGTTTGTTATCAATGGGGTTGATCTCTTAGAGTCGATTTTGCTAACCTTTGATTCTGATCAATTTACTCATAGGCTCTCCCATCAGGTTTCTTTCTAGATCAAAGTGTGCATGATGGGGAAAAATCATCTGAATTGTGGTTGAGGAAGGAGCCTCGACTTGCATCATGTCTATTTCTTATTGGAAGTCCCTTGACTCTCCTATGATTGACACATCTGCAACACTGTTGAAATCATTTGATGAACTTATGTTCCAACCACATGGAATAATCATCACCTTACCCATCAAGTTAGATGTAAATACTATCTTTGTTTCCATAGAGGTCATCAATTCACCTCTTGAGTACAATTTGTTACTTGGGCGTACTTGGTTCTATGAGATGAATGTAGTTCTCTCATCAGTATTTAGGTTCCTATGCTTCCCTGATCAAGGTAAAACATGGACAATAAATTATCTTACGTTCTGTACCCGAGACCTTGAATCCAATGCAGGGTCTAATGTACCCTTTTTTAGTGATACCCAACAGTATTATCTCAACGTTGATGCGGGTATTTTAAAATATCCTTCTCTTATAGGAATACTTACCCTTCTCCCACCATATCCTACTATGAACACTTCTCCTATCAACATGATTTCATCATTTACCAGTGGATCCCTTGAGTATATTGATCCTTGGGTGGTACCTCATCCCAAGGATGTTGACTCATATGGAGCTTCCTTGCCAACCACCATGGTTGAGACTATCGATCTGGAAATCCGATCAGCATCAATTGATACTAGTTAACATCTCCATCCTCATATGGAGTGTCATAAACCTACTCAACCCACACGGGTTCTTGACTCTTTGTGTTCACATGATTTACTAGATACTAAGTTGCCTTCAGAAAAGGCCATCTTGGAAGTCATGGCTTCCATAGACAAGACCATGGAAGATAAGCATCATTGAGAATCCATTCTCCTTTATTTGGAACTGATGAGAGTTACCATGATGATTTGTGACCCAAGACAGGGGGAATTTGCTCGGGCATCTAGTAGAACTCCCAACCTTGACCCTTTTCCACCTTGACTATATTTTTCAGAAGTTTCCACTGAATTATCTGCTACCCCTTCCATGGAATATTCACATTTCATACTTCCTTTATGTATTGATGGATTCCATCAAGGAGTTTCCCTATCTCGTGAGACTACTCACAATGAGTATCTTTGTATGAAAAAGTTCATTCCTATGTGGCATGGCCCTGACATGGTAAGCCATATGTTGCCAACATTGGCTCATGTGTTCATTGATTATGAAAAATATCCTTGCTCAGAGCCTAGAAATGGGCTCTACTTCACCTAAATCATTAGAATGCATAGTTCCTTGTCCATAGGTGTGTGGTGTGAGTGTTTATATCATATCAAAAAAATCCAAAAATATTTTCTATTTTGAGATTTCACTGTGCATTTTGACCCCCATAATCTATTTTACATGTGTTGACAGAATTACGGGGAGTTTTTTACAAATATGGAGACTTCCACTGAACGTGAGGTACATGTTTTCCAAACCAACATATAGGGATAGGTTTTTATTTGCATTTCCCTTTTTTCATTATTAACCATTCATTCTACCATCACAATGCCTTAGGTTCGATCCTGTCAGGTTGTGCCATTAGCCTCAATAGTGCCTACCCTTCATGGGTGCCCTAGTTAGCACCCAGATTTCCATACAATGCCCATACTGTTATTTCCCATAGGTAAGGGAGCTCTCTTTCAGCCCCACCATGACTTGGTGATTAAGCCTCATTATTTTCTCTTCACCTATATTCTATCCATATCCCAAGGGGGTTCCCAAATTTTATTATTTCTTAACGGTCACCTATGCATTTGTTTCTTGCTTCATGTCTCCCGTCGTTGCATTGTTGTTTTCCCTAATCCCACTTACCGCTATTGTAGTAGCACTTGAACATCTATCTCTTTCATTATTTGGCCTCTGATTTGCATCCATCTACCCATGGAGAGAACAGATACTAAGAGTGGAGCTCACTTTCCAGTACCATTTGCATTCATTTTTCTTAGGTCGGTTCCATGTGCTTGGAACATCGAAGCATGATGTTAAGCCACTCGTTCTCTCCAACCGAGTATTATTTTAAATATTTTTCAGACTCGTGAAAGGACACAAAAAATGCACATACCAAGTACACTTACATCATTATTTCATGCTCGTTAAACCATGAAGGAGATTGAGCATAATTTTATTCCTTTTTTTCTCTCTCGTTAAACCATGGAGGAGGCAAAAAATACAAAAAAAAAAAGAGAGTGGGGGGTTTTTCACCATTGGAATATTCTCAAAAATGACAGTGTCAGTCAAGTATCCCTTGAACATGGCACCTATTTGAGTACTCATCATACAGTTTGGTTTTAACTTGCCTAGGATCCATCCCAGTAATATAAGTCAGAGATACTCCTCTGAGTGGTTACTCTTTCAGTCATGATAGAGAGTGCTTCAATGCCTCCTATTTTATTGCACTATATTCTTCTATCTCATTTGTATCAATACCAAGTTACCATTGTGTTGTGCTATATGTTCAAGGGATGCTTAATCCTGAGTCGACCATCTACTGTTTTTTTTACTTTCTGAGTTGGCCATCCCTGTGTCATTTGTACTTAGTGATACTCTCTCTTCACATCATCTCACATTGTATGTTTTGTGTTGATTGATGGGGTATACATCAAGGCCCTCATTCGAAGGATCTCTTCATATCGAATTTAGCACATTATCTAGGAGAGGTATCTTGAAACCAGATAGTACCTTTTAGCTTGCAGTCCTTCATGGCATGCCTTCTCGTGATCAACAATGGATTTACATCATTGACTCCTGATCGATTGATTCTACAAGTGTTTGACAAAAGCTCATCTAGTCACACTTATTATATTGTAATAGGTACCTTGGGGCCCATATTCATCCTAAATGGGTCCCCTTGCGTCTGTTAACATTATACATCAATGATCGGTAATCATATGGTTTCTACCATGCTTGAAATCAACTCATTTATTATCATGTTACAGATTCGTACCATCGAGGTTTACGATAAAGACCTTGGTTTGTATCCATATCCTTCCTTTACAAAACCCACTCCCAAGTTGCGATGGAGTATATCAATTCTCTATTAGTACTTTGAAGACTTCAGGGGAACTCTCTTTAGGGCTCATTGTATTCCAAATATCTATATGTTGCGTCATAGATCCACATTGTATTTTCTGGTGGCTATGATTGTGTTCATGACGTAGATCCATATTATATTTTCTCGTGGCTACGTTCTTATTGATGACATGGATCCACCGTGTATTATTTTTTGGCCATGGTATAGAATTTCATATCATGGATCCACAATGTATTGATTGACGACCATGCTCATTCAATGTAACACACCCAACCCCTTACGTACCCTTTTTATGGATGGGATATAAATTTTTCAATTCTCTTAGTCATATTGAATCCTCCTCCCGAGACCTCCATCACCTTCTTCTCAGCAAGATATTTCCAACGACTGCTACCATGCTCAAATCCAAGCTTTGGATCACAAGTTATGTCCCTTCAAGGTTCTTTAAGCCTTCATTAACTGGAGTCCCTTACAACCACATGGCACCCACGTGGCTCCCTTTCACCTGACACTACACCTCATCATAGTATACAAAGACTCTTCCAACCCAAAGTTGACATTTTTCTAGCTCCTATAGGTCTACTAGGTTAATTAACCATTAACACAACGAAATTCTACTCTTTACCAAGCTTTCCAAGGCTCTTGGATTCATTAATATTAATTAGCGCCTACATATTCAAAATTCAGAGAAATTCCTCCTCATGTGCTCATGAACCCAAATCTCCCAGATGTTGGAGTCCCAGAGAGGATGCCTTTTCATTTAAATTAATTATATTTAAATTGTCCTATAGCCCGCAGGAGCAGGAAAGTAAATCCGGCCCTTCGGTTGAATTAATCCATAGCATCCCAGTGTCCCAAATTTCCCAAAGTTTTGAACTCCCAGTGCCCTAGGTATTCCACCATATATTAGGCCATGTAGGAACGTACCTGGGGTTGACATGTAGCAAGGGGAAGATATGACACATGGTCCCATTAATGGGTGACACGTGTGACATTCCAAATGGCATATAAGGTCTGTAAAAATCATGAATCAAGATGACACATGGCATGCCAAATATGGGTCCATGTCACCCTAGGTGACATCAGTGTGCCAGATCACTCTAGACATAAAACCTCCAGGAGTCTCTAGCCTGTCCTACCCTCAAAATATACCAGAGCTCCGAAGTCCAAACTTCTGCCAACATCCTCCCAATACCCCTTATATCTCATGGCCTAAATGGGTCCACGTAGATCCATAGATCTACGACCTTCGTTGCTTCATGAATTCGACATTCGATGGATCCATTGTGTAATTTCCTTTTTACTCCCGGAGTGGTCAGTGTCGGGCTGACCACGGTCTAGATCTAATGGTCAATAGGGATCCTTAAGTATCCTCAGATCAAAAATCCTACTCGCTTCGTGACTTCGACGTTTGGAGGTTTTACCTGGTTAACACTCCCTTTCTCCCATAGTGGTCAATGCTAGACTGACCGCAACGTAGATACAATGGTCAGGGAATATCCCAAATTTCCTTGGATCTATAGCTCTTGTTACTTCACGAATGGTAAGTGGGTCAGGGTTTAATGGTGGGACAAATCCCACAGTCACAATTAGTGAAACCTCTAGATGTCGTACAACCTCATTTGTAACCAAACCAAGAAGTTGCCTTTGATTGGTTTTAGAGGTTGTAAATTCATAGCAACCCAGAGCTCCAAACTCCCAAAGTTCTAAATCCAAAAGTCTTAGCTTATGTTGGGCATAGCATTGGGTTCCATGGTCCTGGTCATATGAGGTTTCCTGACAAGTTCTAGGGCCACACTCCCAAATATTTGTCGTGATTTGGTTAGGGTCATGGGCATGAACCCTTGTTCACACAAACAAGTGGTTTGAAGGATGCGCCCTTTGTATACATTCTACAAGCATTATACCTTCTGAGCTTGCAAATACTTCGAATGAAGTGTGGGAACACTTCTTGCGCTTCTCCTAGAATTTATAACATAGAAATCTCTTAACCTATACACAACTTGCATAGGATCTGTGCACCCTCACACTACCTCTCCTAAGATTAACAAACTCTTTTTCCAAGAGACACAAAACAAATGGAAGTGTAGACATGCATACATGAAACTATGCCCATGGTCAACAAAATTACAATTTATTTCCTTTAATTTGATCCACTACAGGGGCTCAAGTATTTATGTGTAAAAATCATGTTCAAACCATATAGTTCCTTACTTGGTTAAATACACAACCAAGAAAAATAAATAAATAAAATCTAATCATCACACAATAATGAACATCCATGAAATGTTCACGGGATATTAAACCTTAATTTACAGTTACAGTTCAGTTTCATAGGGTATGAGAATACTTATATATTACAAGTGGCAGCCATCCAACTGACTATGGGTGTTCGTCTCTCCACCCAACCTTAGGCTCAGAGGAATTCACTCTTAGCACTCTATCCTCCCCCTTGCTAAGCCATGATATCACTAGGGGAAACTCTTGCAATTCCTCAGAGACTCTCTCTCTGTTACAACCTCTGCAAGATTTATCAAATGCTTCCTCGGCATCAAGCTCGCAGCCGTCATCTTTGAGGAGTCCTCATTTTTGTTCTCTCTTGTAACCAGAACAATTTAATATCTCATTTCATCTTTGAACCGGAGCTTCTCTCGCGCTCTCCTCTTTATCTCAACATATCCCGGTTTCACCCCCCTACCCGGTGTGTTTCCATATTTTATGCCTTTGTGTGTGTTCTTGCACACCCTTTTCTTCCCCAGGAAGGTTCTCAACCTGTCCTATTCATTCTATCAGAAGAAACTCAGGTCAATCTGGGCCTGTAGGAAAACTACACTCTGTGGTACTTCGATTTGACAATTTTCTATCTCCTTAGCCAGTCTCTCCATGCTTCCATTCATTGGGGTAGTTGATTGTTCAACCACCAATCCTTTTCTCATTAACTTATTTTTCCTTGGAATCATGATGAGGCTTATTATTTCAACAAAGAGAATTTGGGGCCATTTTGACATAACAAACCCTCTCTATAGTTTCCTCACTCTTTCGTCTACTGATATCATGGCTAGTACTTCAAGGCTTCACCCCCAAAGTAAGTTATTTGCAATCTAAACAATAATACATTTACATTCTTCCCATGCCATATCATGGTGATCATAATTAATAATTAATTACAAGTTGGGGGAAACAAGGGTATTGCAATCCCCTCCCCCTTAAAAGGAACACCGTCCTTGGTGGTCTTTCTTAGTAACACTTGTCATTCCTTTGTCATTCAACTACTTCACAAATCTTTATCCTCTTTCTTGGTCAAGTACTTTCCAGACTGTTGGCCTTCGTCACCTACCTTCAATAATTTTGGACAACAAGCATATTAATCACAATTTCATGCGAAAATATCTTACTGTTGTTCAAAATTCAAGAGGAAAATTTCATAATCTAGCTCAATACTTATCTGTGAAGTTCATGGATTTTTATCCACATGGATTTCTTTCTATCTTGGCTCACTATTTTTCCTGGACATACCCATTGTGTGCATGATCCCAATCAATATTGTATGAGAATTATCAAAGTCCCTTCTTCCTTATGGTCACTCACCCTCCAGGCCCAGGATTAGGCATCCCATTCTCTGCTATACTGTCCCTCAGGTGATCCATCTTTCCTTTCCAAGGATTTCTCTCACAAGAACAATTCTGGAGACTTCATTGAGCCTTATAGTCGAGGCGTCCCTCAGACTTTCTCTACCAAGGCGTCCCTCCGGCTTGTGTTGCCACAACACAACATATTCTAAGGAGATCATGGCTTACCACAAGGTTCTCCTATCTCAATAGTATCCTCTTTCATGCTTTCCATCTTGAAACCCTTCACCTTTCCTTCCTAGATAGATATTTTTCATCTCACATGTATCACAGGTATACAAAAATTATGAGATATTATCATCAATTTCAAATTCAAAATTTTCTTGCAAATATACCACCCACAGATTTCCAAATTCCCATAATAGTTTAGCTCGGAAAAAAATTGGTCTTCCTTATGGGCTTACAACACTACTATATTCAAGACCCCCCACCTTTTTTTCCTACAATTTCAACATTCCTCAGCCAAACACATTGTTAGTTTTCATGCACATTATATTTTCAAACTATGTATACTAACAGTCCAAGTCATTTTCATCTATTAGAGGGTACAAAGAACTATGTATACTAACAATCCAAGTCATTTTCATCTATTCGAGGGTACAAAGAAAAATGAAATATCATTATTTACGTATGCATCCTATCAACATACCAAATTGTCTAAATGTAACTCAAATATCAGTTGACTTTAATCAGTTTGCCAATCTTCATGGCCACATCCATACCCAATGTACCCTTACATTGGGTTAAAGCTCTCCATACTTATGACAAACACATTTCCATGGTGTGTTGGAGCTCAACCGACCTATTCACCATAGGTTTAATCATTCTCATTCATTCTTACAACAAGACTATGCTTCCCGCTACAGGCTAGTCATGATCCCAAATTAGTACATATGAAACTAAGAGTTTCTCTTGAATGCACCCAAGCATTCTTCCTTCATCAGTAAGCAACATGTCAGTACTCATGGCCACCCAAAATTCTCTTTTCCTTAACACCTCTACAATGCAAGTAGAGTATTGGAAGGTCCTCCTTCCTTAATGGGAAATCCATTGTCTACCCTCTTATGCAAACATGCATTTCCTCAATGCATTCCATGCAATGTGCTAACTATGAGCACTTTTATTCCCAATGTTTGTAGATTGGTCATTGTACCCATGGTACTCCTTACTCATGCATTTTATTGAAAGGATTATAACTCATCCTCGACTGGCATAGACTTCCCCTCTTTATTGTTCATATTCTTCTTTCCTAAATCTTACCCTGCTTGGGTAGCAATGGCATACAACAACCACTCAAAAATTATTTAGATATCTTTAATATAGTGAAAGCTTTTTAGAAGGGATTCTTACCAAATTCCTTCATACCTTATTCCACATAAATATGAACATTTTTATACATGCTTTGGCTGCTAGCACCCTCTCTAATATTAGCTCATCACTGTTTCTTTATGGTGACTTTTAAAGTCCCTTCAACAATTTTAAGATATTCCCCAACATATCTCTATGCACTCTACCACATTACTCCTTAATGTGTTGGCTAGTGCAATCCCAACCAAATTTTTAGTTGTATTCCATGATCATACAACCATCAACATCCTTATGCCAAAACACTTACATGCATTAGTAAATCAATCTCTCGTACCAGATAAGTACAATAAACAACAAGGAAGGGGTCAAGGAACTCTTCCCTCGTCCAACTCCTTCCACATAGCCCTGGAATTTCAGTCCAATTGAGTTATTTTCCAAGGCCTCACTGACTTTACTTATCATGCCTTAACCAATCCCATTCATTCAAACTTACTTATTTATTTATTTTCCTTTTTCCATTTTTACTTGTTTCCACAACTTCTCTTCTAAGGCTTACAACCCTGTTAAACAATTCAGAGCTTTTAGGGTGAGAAAAGTATTCCCCCTTTTTCTCCATCTTATCTTATGCAATCTACTCCCTGCTAGGATCTTCATGCTCCTTTCCTTGAGCAGCCTTGGTGAAGCTCGCCCTAACTTATTGGATACATCAACATGCTCCAATAACAAAATTTTTGTTCATAATGAATCATGAACATGTGCATTCTGCACATTACTATTCAGTTATCAGAATGGTTAACATTCATTTGTTATTCTTCCACTCATACATTTTGTTTTAGAATGTAATTTAGGATTCTTATATATATACATATGCTTGCAGCCCACTGCTCAATTCTCAACAGTCATTAAGGTGGTGACTTTGTTCTCTTGACAGAGTCTTCACACAGTGCCTCCACAAGGAACACCTTCAACATGCAACTTCCTTATTGCATATCCTTCACCATCTGTGATGGCCTCAACCTTGAGTTGGCTTCAGCTGTTTACCAAATATTTCCATAAGGAATATAAACATGCATCTTTGTTATGCATCCAGATTATTTATCCACACCTACTCTTGTTTTTTTAACTTATATCCATGATGTAATTAACCACATGCATAATCATAAGCCTATGTGTAGCTACCATATGTATATTTCACAATTCACATACATCTTTACTTTAAAATCATTCAACTCATGATTGTTCAAAATCATTCTCATGTGATCCTCAAAGGCATAATCATTTTTCCTCTTATGATGACAATAGAGCATCCTTTCTCATTTACTCTTTCGTCTATTTATACTAGCCTTTCCCGAGGGAATGTAGAACATTCCCCTTAAGCTATCATTCAAAAAAAAACTTTCACGACTCTTCAGAATAGAGTCAGCCATGCATCCATGGTATCCATTCAATCTGGGAAAGTGCAATTCTTGACTTTCATTTCACTCATACATCATACATGTACATCATTTGCATGTTTAACATCATTCATTCATATCTATTCGGTCTTAATATCAGTCCTTATATCAAGTAACCTTACGATGCATTAAATCCATGCACTCAAGCATAAATAAACACAACTAAACATTCATCATGCAAGCTCACTGCTTGCACCTTTTCCATGTCATTCATACACATGGACATATCATACGTCCAGATCCTCCTCCCAAGGATCTTGCTGCCATTCTCATAACAAGTCTCATAAAGACACTCAACACTGAGCTTCCCTCTCAGTTGAGAGCTTGTAGTCATTCATATGATATCCACATGGTAAGTTTAACAAACATAGTCATAACTATGTCCCCCTTTCCATACGACAACAACTAGTAAGAAGGAATTTTTGCCTCAACTAGTAAAGTTATTCAACAATCCAGAAATACCATCTGGGCAATTCCAACAATGCCCAAGGCAACAAGACAACTTATCAATATTTTTATTTTTGTTTTTCATGCTTCAAACCATTTTTGGTTAAAAGACGTTTTTATCAAGGGACTCATTTTCTAGATTCCCTCTCAATACTACTTGAGTATACCAAGCCCTGCCTTATATGGATACCATACACCTCTGGATGTCAACTTGACTTATTGGTCATCTAGAAGTGTCCCAACACTTCCTTTACCACATTCAGGATCAAAATTTCTTTAACCATTCTACCTTATCCTCACAAGGCACTATGTACTCAACATCATCAACCTTTTACTTATGCTTCCATAGTTAGATCATCACCAACCATATGATCTATGAAATCACCATATTTTACAAAGAGGGATTACCCGAGTAGGAACTTTTTCAGTTATAAAAGGTCAAGCAGGTTAATCTGACCTACTCCAATAAGGCCTCTAAACATAGAGGATTGTTCTCCCAATTCCAAATCCTTCATTTAATCAACACTTTTAATTAACAAAGACTATATAAATTGTTTAAATAAATTGGCATATCAGAAGCATTTGGTTTCTTTTCAAGGGTATGTACAATTTCAATCATTTTTTTAAGGTGTTGATATGGAAGAGAATACAAAATTATTGAAAAGATGGAAAATATTACTTATTGTCAAGAGGAAACCAATATTAAATTTAATAAGATATAATAGCAAAATCCTATCACTTAATATGGATCACTCAATATATACTTGTTAAGACCTACCTTAGTAATAAAACACCATAATTTCCATTATAAACATAGACTATCATACTATCTATTTCTCTATGGATTTCTATATGGGAAAGTATTAAATAGGTATCCATTTAAGGCCATGGAACTATGAGCTTCCAAGTATTAGCAAGCTAAACCTTTATTGAAACACGGTTAAAAATTCATATAGAATATTGTTTTTATTATGAAGATGGTTATGTTGATCATTTGATATTGGCTCTCCATGCACTAGTTATGGAAAATAAATATATCTTTCTAGTTTTTTTAAAGATATGCTAGTGAGTAGCCTTGAGATTGTCCCCTATCCTTATCATGTTAGACCAAAACATTTTATTTACCTTAATAGTTTTTGTTAGTGTAGTTACTTGAAAATTCATAGTGGTGATATAATATATAATACTTAATCATTTGTGTAAGTGGGAAATTTTATAAAAAAAATAATTCTAAGAATTGTTTATGATAGATGGGATGATATTTCTCATTAATAAAACAAAACGAAAAATAAGGGGATCTTCATCTTGCATAACTAAATATGAACATTCAATAGACTTTATTTATTTATTTTTATATGATTATGAGAATGTATGAGAATGAGTTTTCTTATACCAAAACTTAAGAAGAAATAGTTGGTTAAAATCAATGAATGCTTGAACTCAAACAAACTCTATGAAACATGTAATTCTTCCTTTATCTTGATAATGTCTTACCTTTCTCAGTAAACTTGGCTTATGTTGGTATCAAGTAAAGTACAATTAATGAGTATAATGATCACTCTCCATGTCCTCTAACCAAGCTTGAGGTTCATCGGTGTTGCAACAAATAAGGTACAACATATATGTACATATATATATGATGTCCTGCAAACATAGATGACTCATTTTATGTTTTTGAGACTTCGAATCAAGTGTTCTTAACCATGTTGCGATGCACTTGGTGTTTAACCAACTATCACATCACAATTAAAATAAAAATATTCATCATTTTAATTTTGAATTTTATTACCTTCACTTGACATTTTAGTGACGATACTACACTGTTTTACTAATGTCCTCTAATGTTAGAAAACATAAAAAATGATGCATCCATGTTGGTATATCATTAAAATTACAATGTTAACAATCATAACATTTCATGTTCAAAGTGGCCATGTGTGGCCTTTAGGGGTCACTAACAATGTGTTGGAAGTTTGTCATTTTTTATTGCCAACATGTCGGTATTGCGACGTACATGAAGTCTATTGAAATTGTTGAAAGATACCACATGGCACTATAATTGTGTTGAAATGTCAATGTTGCAATGTAATTTTGTAGTTCTATTGAAATTGTTGAAAGATACCACATGGCACTATAATTGTGTTGAAATGTCAATGTTGCAATGTAATTTTGTAGTTAATAGGTTGAAATTATAATTTCCATAAAGGTGGTTGAAGTTTTTGGAAGAATCTGTGTCACTTTATATTGATGTAGTTCTAACAACATTTCATTATTGATGGTTTGGATTTTGACATCCACGGAGCTCACTGAAACTTTTCAAAAATGTCACATGGTTTTGAAAATGAGTGAGGATATCGATGATTATAAATGTATGTCAAAATTGTGACAAATATTGTTCGATGATAAAATTTTATGTATTTCATCGTTGTTGTGACAAAATGAACATTGGATCTATAACATTGAAGTTCATACCCAAATCTAGTAGTGTCACAAGTTCAAGGAAGTTTTTGTTATAGGGATTGAGATTGTGTTTGGTTGTTTGTATAGAACATAAAGTACTTTATAGAATTTATTATTATTTATAAAATTTTGGGTACTTTATAAAAATTGTACCTTATACGAGATAGTTATTGACAATCGTGTTCACTTCATTAATTTGTATATTTTAAAAACCTCATGAGCATGCATTCTTCAATGTGCATACTATAAAGAAATTCCCTGCTAATTTAGTATAATTTGGGAAGATAGAAATTTTGTAGTGAATATAACTTTTCCTAAGTCCAATTATAGAGGACATACTTGTTGTCCACACATTTAGGTTTGAACCTAGACAACCACGACAACAATTGAAAAAAGGGCATCCCAAGATTATATGTTCATAGTGAAGAAATTCCAAGAGAGTGTAGATTGTTGAGAGATATAAAAACTTGGACAACACATGTATGTTAAATATCTTAATAAAAGTACAAGTTTATGATTTTTTATGGATAGTTCAATTATGAAAATCCATAGATAGATGATTTCCTTACTAATTATGATGTTGGGGCTATGGAGTTATGTGATGTCTCCATTTTTGGATTTCCCTACTTTACAATTGTAGGTGACCTTCGAGGTTTATGCCAGCCTGACTAGGGGGTTAAATGGAGGTTAACAGCGAGCTCGAAGGGTTTTCTGGAATTATATGAAGCTTGGTATATCCCATTTACCATATTTCATCATCAGGACCATTTTCTCACAATTGGTTCTTGGTTCTGTGGCATTTTGACGATTATCGTAATTTGGGTTATTATTGAGCATAATTTAAATAAATACAGTAATGGTGTTATTCAGATCATTTTATTTAAGTGAATACCTAGGTGTAATAGCTCGTTGGAATCTGGACGAAAATATCTAAAGGTTGGGATGATGAGAAAAGAGCTTCTAACATCCGGAAATGTATTAAAGCCAATTAATCACTTTCCGACATTAAAAAGGGAATCAATTAATTGAATATTTAATGTCCTCGGAGCGAGAAATTAACCTTTAAAAAAAAGGTGACATTGAGTAATTGGAAAAAAGGCACCTAAGTGACTATTAAATTAATAAAGTCACTTTAACTTATTAAAAGGGTAAAAAGGTCACAAAAGGGTCAACGAGAGAATAAAAGGAGAATGAGGGGCACCCTCTCTCATTATGCACTTGTTATTTTATAAAATCGAATTGAGAGATCTCTTGTAGCTTTGGATCTTTGGGATAGAAACCCTGGAGAGATTGGAACATTGGTTTTGGTGGTGAGACCATCCACCCTAGCTGGTCATAGGGAATAGATTAACCATATTTCATCATGGTGCTTTAGTATGACTGATATTTCTTCATTTAGTAGTTGAGTTTGTTCTCTTTCATAGGTTGTTTGGTTTGAAGAGGGAAAATCATCTTATAGCTGCATTTTTGTGTGTGGTGTGTACATTATCTTGCGTTGGAGGGAATAAACTGGAGTGTTGGGTGAAATCAGAGAGAGTAGGGGTCAAGATGATTAACTAGGGTTGATTCTCTTCTTGTTGGGTTTCTCTCACTGCTTTACATATGTTGTGGGACGATTTTGTTATAGGCATAACTTCATTGTCTCTTTTCTATAATGGGATGAGTTCATTCCTGGGCCGAATTTCTAGTGGATAAAATGTTGCATTTGTGGGTGTGTTGTTGTTGTTTTGGGGCACGATCTATTTATGTCTACAGGAGTTCATTTTTCCTTGAGTGAGGATGGATATACTTGTTGTTAGGAGAAATTTACAGCTTCATAGAAGGGTGAATTCAAGAGTTGTTACATACAACCTATTATTTAAGTTTTGAAGTTTTTTCATACGTATTTACCATGCTGATTTAATCGATCTAGAGAACTGTTGTCAATAGCTGGGGGTCCCTGCATTATATTGTTATCTATAGGAATATTATCTTAGCACTTGCAAAAGTAGTTATCCAAGATATATACCATGTTTTGCACTAGTTGTAATGTATTGTTTGCCAAAGTTTTTCCAATGTATCATGTTGTTGTAACTTATTAATGCAATCCATATCTTGGGTCTCCACATTGGTGTTTTTGTTTAGAAATCACAACATAGTTTAAATCATCATATAAACTATGGGTAGTATATTTGTATGCAAACTGTTTGTTGTAGTGTCCACATGCTAAACTGAGCCCAAAAATAAAAAAAATTAGAGTGGTAACATTATAGTGGTATCAGAGCTTGTGATCCTCCCAGCTTGTGAGGGTATACAAGCTTGACTATGGAAAATAATCAAAACAATTAAGGGAACAATAGAGCTAGTGGTTCAAAGAGGAAACCAAGAGAAAATAAAGGACAAAATGAGGAGTTTACATATTGTTTAAGGGAATATATGGCACTCATTGAGGCATTTCACAAAACTATTTCATTCAAGGATTTTTTCACCATCAAACATCTTGAGTGGTATGAACCCCAAGTATCAGTGGACAAGAAGGTGAAGGTGTCAAGGAAAAGGGCACTAGTTTTTGAATATTTTGATGCTTCTAAAATTGAGGATGATGTCATAGTATCATCTAGTACACATTTAACATTATCTTGTGAGGCCCATAACATTAGTGCACATGTTGGGTAGGTGGATGTTGCACATGGTGAAGTGTCCCAATCAACTGATGTTGAGGATTCAACATCATACCTTAGTAGTGATGCCCATGATGATGAGGGTGTGCGATCACCTAAGTATGATGAGTATTTAGGGCCTTATCTTATCTATGATACTTATGACGATGCAAGCATGATTTTACCTAAATATGATGAATAAGGGTATGTGAAAAATTGTCGTGGAATTTGGATCCATCTTCTCAGGGGCCATGCTACAAGGATGACAAAGGAGAGGTTGATTTTGGAGGTGATAGTACACATGAGTCCCATAATTTGACAAGTCAATGTACGATAAGTAAATATTGTGTGGCATCATCTAGTGAGTCAGTTGTTGTCAATGGATATAGTATTCTTATAGATGAAACAAATCAGAAAATATATTGTGTGACAACCCGCACAATGTTGATGAAATTGAACAAAGACCCTTATCATTGCATGATTTGGAGGATCAATTACTTTTCATGGAGAAGAAAATTTTACAAGTGTTGAAAAGGGAAGATAGTGCTCATAAATTCATCTTATAGAAATATTTTCCACACTCCATGCATATTGCTTTGATGGCCTTCCCTTTCCCTCTATAGACTCAAAATCCCCATATATATATATATATATATATATATATACGTGAGCCACAGTTAGACAACTCACGTATACACAGGTTGCTCCATTACATCCCATGTACATTGGGTTTTTTGTTTAAAAAAATAAAATATGTTGGGTTTCTGTGCCATGTCACGAGATCCATGATCCTTTCCCTTCCATATACTATAAACACTCTGAATCGACCCTTCAATTCCATTTGAAGGCTCTAAATTGAGCCATATACAAGCCTTGAGGATCATCATCATAGAGATTAAAGACACTCTGGAGAAATTGCACTTCATGTTGAGTCTGCATCCCTTTGTCCTTGAAAGTATGAACTTCATTTTTTCATCCCCCAAGCTCTTCCTATATTGAGAAGGAGAAAATGTTAAGAACCAAATATCAATATAGCATAGAAAAACCTCAGAATAAGTACTCAACGCCTTGAAAAAGAGAGAATTTCAGATAATAAGCCTCTTTGAGGGAGCAACCTCCTTTTACACCACATAAATGTTCAAGTACAAGATCATTCCAAATGAAAATGTCTCCTTTGTATATATAGGAGACTAGGAGGTACAATTACAACTAATGGACCCAAGCCGACATAAATAAAATAACATTACTAATGTAATATTTCCCAATTAAGGGGTAATGTGCCACTATTTAGGGCTTAACATGCCCCTCCCCCTTCAGGCAAGTGTTGTCTGCAACGCTTGAGTAATTATGGATGCTTCTATATAAAAGACTCATCTTCCCAAGTGGAATCTTCAACAGGAAGTTTCCTCCAATTAATGAGATACTCTGAAATGGATCTATTCCTTAACTGACGAATTCTTGTGTCAGTGATGGCTTCAGGCTCCAATATGATTTTTCCTTCCTCGTCAAGTTCCGGCAACATAGTTTTAACTGAGATCTTGTCACCTATAAACTTCTTTAAGCATGAAACATGGAAAACTGGGTGTACTCGTGAGGATGCATGGAAATCCAATTTGTATGCCATAGTACCAATCTTTTGCAACACCATATAAGGACCATAGTACTTTGGTGATAATTTATTATCTTCTTGGCTTGCTTGAGGGACATCTGTTTGTATGGTTGTAGTCTTAAAAACACCCAATCCCCTACTTCAAAACTTCTTTCACTACGATGTTGATCTACTTGTTGTTTCATGCAATTCTGTGCCATGGTCAGGTTTTCCTTTAAGATTTGGAGAACTTGTTGTTGATGCTCAATGTGATCTTCAATGTGAACCTTAGATTTTTCTCTTAGAGAAGAAGTGATGGAAGGAGGGTGGTATCCATAGAGTGCCATAAATGGTGTCATTTTTGTTGCAGTCTGAAAGGAAGTGTTATACCACCATCCTGCCAAGGGTAACCATTTGAACCATTGTGTTTGTTTATCAGAGACAAAGCAACGAAGATAGAATTCCAGACATTTGTTCACTATCTCGGTTTTTCCATCACATTGAGGATGATAGGATGGGCTATGTGTTGGGCCACTGAGAAGGGGGGGGGTGAATCAATTGTTACCGTGCTTAAACAATTATGCTTATTTTAAACTCTTTACAGAGCATTCAATGACAATCACAATAATGCAAGGAAATAAGAAATAGAATATTCAGTGTTGGGGTCCTATAATTATAGGCGAATCGATTCTTCGACTGTATATTTGGCGTTTCTCCCGTGATGACGAAGTATGGCTCGGTTGATCTCCTTTCCTCCCCCCATTCTTTTCACTCGATCCCCCATCACCCTGATGTATCCTTCATACACACTGCGCCTTCAACCCCTTGTCTTTTGTCAGCCTCCATTATCCCGCCACCTCA
>ML785342.1:141281-167844 GCA_009831015.1 Picea engelmannii
TCAAAGTTGATTATCAAGTTTAGTTTTGAATCTAAGTAGTGTGAATTTGATTATATTAGTATAGAATGCATTTGAATTTCATAGAATAGTGTTTTTATATTGTTGATGATTAATGCATGATTGAATAATCACATGGATATGAATGATAGTTGATGTTGCTTCTATCATGGTTAAGTTCTCATTGGATTGCCTAATTCATTCTTTTCAGTTTGCTATTGAAGTCAATATTGAGTTTATCCCTCTTGAGTTATAATTAATTGTTAAGTGCTATCGTGATATCATAAGATACCCGAGACATAACCATCAACACTATATTTGAGTTTTCTTGCTTTCATAGATTAGAAGATAGTTTCCTTGCTTTTGTAGATTAGAGAATAGTCTTCTTTCTTTGGTAGATGAAAGAATAGTTGCTTATCATAGATTAAAGATTAGTTTCCAATTACTTTTATTATCATAATGCTTTCAATTGAGTAGATTAAGATTTCCTTGTTATAAACTAGAAGTAATTAGGAAGTTTAATTTAAGAATAGAGTTCACTTGCTTATGAGTTTGATTAATTGCTTATTGAGTAATATTAATTAGTTTACTTGCTGTAGAAGTTATCATAGGTTAGCTAGTTGTTTGCTTGCTTGTTTACTTACTTTAATAGGGTAGTTGCTTGCTTGTCTATTTTGCTTTGATAGGGTATTTGCTTGTCCATTTACTTGCTTTCATAGGATATTTGCTTATTGAATTTGAGTAGGTTAATTAAAGTAGTTTGCTATTGTTATTGCTTATTAGGTAGATAGTTTGTTTTTTCTTATTGTCATGATTAAGTTAATTTTCTTTAAGTAGGGTTTTCATTTTCTTTCTTAGGACTATCCATCAATCCTTTGTTCAAAAGTTACTTAGGTTACATAGTTTAAGTTTCTTAGTAGGGTTTGATCATTAGTAGTCTTTGCTTGAGTAGATTATCCCTTCAATATCCCGTTTCCTTAGTTAGACTATACTAGAAGCCTTTCTACCTTGGCATATATATTGCTACAAATCTAAGTTTACTTACCCCGGGTTGACAATTTAATTGAGGGTTTTTAGTGTGTTTTTTGTGCATATAGAACACCCATCATTTTTGGCGTTGTTGTCGGGGAGTTGTCTTAGGGTAGGAAATAGTTAAGAAATAGATCCCTTCTAAACCTTAGCATTATTTTGGTGGTGGGGGAACTTTAAGATGAGAGGTAAGAACCTGTGCATCTTCTATAGCAGGTTCCCCCAAACCCAATGGTAA
Organism: Picea engelmannii; assembly: GCA_009831015.1. NCBI lineage: Eukaryota > Viridiplantae > Streptophyta > Pinopsida > Pinales > Pinaceae > Picea > Picea engelmannii. The sequence goes on from ML785342.1 coordinate 142,546, forward strand.
TTTTTGTTTTTGTTTTTGTTTGCTTTCATGAATAGACCTAGAGACCCAAAAGGTAGATACATTACAATCTAAATCAGACCTTTCAACCAAGGTTCCTTCCGATATTTTTGGGGGAAGGAACGTTCCACTTATAAACTCTGCAGATCGATACCAAAAAGCATGAATTAGCTCAACCCATAGAGATAAAGTATTCTATGAAGAGACTAAGACCGGGAGCACTATAGAATAGAAAATTGAAGCATATGTAATAGTGGAACAAAGGACAAGACCACTCGAGCTTTCCACAAAACAAAAAAATACAACCTTTGTTTTATTACCACCATTAGGAGATCCTAACTTTAAAGACATCATAGACTCTGAACATGTGAATATCTTGTTTGGTAGTTCAACCAACATAATTGTCTCTCAAGTTGACACAGAAACTTTGGCACCATTAATCTCAACTTGCTCAGGTAGAGTCCCAGACACCCAAACAGTAGGAATACCTTCCCATCAGAGGGATACCTTGTTCTCTTCAAGAATAAAACCACTTAAGTGCTCTCTTTTTGGAAACCAAACCAGTATCGATGATCATGAGGATCAAAACAATGTAAGAAACGAGGAGAGAGAAGAAGATGGAAACCAAACCGAAACTACCTTTGGGTTTCCAATTTTGGACCCCCACACCTATGCAAGCATGGTGTGTTTCGTTTGCACAAATCTTCTTTAAATATGTCTTTCATCTTTTAGGTAGTTGTGATTAAAAAAAAATCTTAAAAAAATCTGTAATAATAAAAAAAAACTTTTGGGTGTTTTAAGAACCCTAGACACTAATCCCTATGTGAGGTAGGATCCATCAACCAACATAATGAACTTAGAAGCAACCATTAGCTTGAGGGAACTTTTTCAAATCCTAGCAACAACCAAGATTTCTTCCTTTCAAGAAGGACATATTTTAGCAACAGCCAAAAGTGTATCTATCTCTCCATAAATATTAGAAGAATCAAGGTCCTATGAGCTACAAAATGATTTTCCTTGCCAAACTGTGAAGGAAGCTAAAAACTTATGGACTACATCTGGTGGAGAGAAATCACTAAGACCTGAGATTGAAGAGTTCTCAACATCCATCTCAGTAGATCCTTTATGTACTTCATAAATCAATCATCTAGAAGAAGAGGATCTGTATAGCATGATGAAGGAGAGCATATAAATTACTATTGATAAACATCAAGATTACATTGAAATTTGGTTTCAAGAGGTCATCAGGACACAATACTATTCTCTTCTTCAACACCTTCTAATGCCAAAACAAGTAAGTTGGTTGGTTCTTCATATCCAGGTAATCATTGCGGTAACTTTTTCACATGTGGATATGAGTATGTTTCTTATCTTGCTTCACACATGGTTACATTGGAAAAGTTCTTATACTTGAATAAATATTTTCCTTTCTTTTTAGGTAGGGTAGGATAGTAAATAAAAACTGCACATTGTTAGTTTAGCTTAAAGTCTAATGCAACCTCATTTTACGTTTTCTTTTTAATAAAAGAACTATGAGATACATGTTCCGGTGACTTGATCTCATTGATCTTATTAGTTTTTGATATTTTAGAGTGTGGTTTTTGAGATAACAGTTTCTCTTGAAAACCTTCGCCATTGTATAAGGAAGTGATACCATAACCATCAAGCTTAGAGGTCTCTCGTAAAGTTTCCCCAAGAAAACTGAGTAAGTAAGTAAAGTATCTTTATTAAAGAGTAACACGGAGGTATGATTAGTGGTTAGTCATGGAAATGTCACAATAACTTACAAAAGAAGAAAGTGAGTTGAGCCTAAATATACCTTTCTGTTATTTCCCAATGGTACCATCCACTACACACTAAAATACTTGATTATATCATATCTTTAGATAGACTATGTCCGCTTAAGTACCCCTTACATCATTACAATCACTAAGGAGTATATAGAACAAAAATTCATCCTCCAACATAAATACCGTCCCAATAAAAAGAAAGAAAAAGTTGTTTTCAGAGCTATCCCCCCATCTTCTTGCATAAAAAAATCTTATACTAAAATCTTAAAAGATGGAGGGCCAGTCTCTGAGGGTGTAAGAAGCAAACCTGCCGGGATACTGAACAGGTCTGCTGGCAGTGGGTACTGGCCTATGGTATGACTAGGTAAACCCGTCAGAGTACTGAACAAGCTTGCTGGCACCGAAGCATTCTACCTAGCGAGGATGGTGATTTGACAAAAATAAATAATAAATTTAAACTTGTCCTAATGTACGACATTAATTGTAGAAAAAGCTGACACAAAGTATGTATGGTTAAGCTAAGGTTAATGAAATCCATAAATTTTCCATTGGGAACTATCTTTGAGACTATTTTGAAACTCTCTTGCATACCTCTTCTTATCTATATATATGATCTCTTATCCTATAGGTGGGGCCATCTTTTAACCATCTCGTTAGACCAATCTGTGAAATTTATCTCTACACTTAACAAGTTGTAAATCTTCGACTATTGGGAGAACTGACTGGTTTCCTATATTTTGGATTGTGAGGTGTCACAATACTTAGGTGTGGGGGAGGGTTTCACAAGTTGACAAATGATAACATTTCCTAGAAGAAGTAAATCTTTGTAAAAAATTATGTGTATTGTTTTCATGATACAGGTTATTACATCAACAATCATTTTATTTCTTCGAAATGCTAATTCCATGTGTGTTATAAAATGTTGTACATTTCCTTAACATACCACTTAAGTGGTTTATTGTCGTTACAAACTTTTCATTACCGAGTTATGATTACATGCCTTATAAAATGAGAGATGAATGAATGGATTGTGTGAGCACAATGGAAAAAAAAATAATAATGGAACACTCTTATCCTGCCTCTGCCCTTTTCACTGTGTTCGTGGTCTCTGAGGAATCAATTGCCTCAGCCACAAAGCTCCCAAGAGTTGGAGACCGCTGGTTTAAACACCACCAGTTTCCAAGAGCAAGCTATAATAGGGTTTTCAAACCCGAATTTCAGAACATCTCTTGAGCTAAGGGATACTCCAAAGAGTGGATAAAAGATGAGCTAATCAACCCTCTCATAGTCATCACCAGATTGATCACATGTGAAGGTAGATATTATGTCTTTAAATCCTGTCACTTTCGATTATTAGCTCAGGTTTAGTTTAATAAGCCATTGAACTTTCCATTTTACTTCTTAAAGAGTCTCGAGAAGATGTCTTCCCAAGTAAGGAAGAATGTAACTAATCCCCATAACAAATTATTTCACCATGGCCTTATCAAACTACTTGTCTTAGCCGAGTTGGAGAAAACGTGGGATGAGTTCATTTACCAATTTTCAAACCCTCATCTTACAATCAGGACTAGCAAGAAGACACTTGATATAGGTAATGTTACTCCACCCAAGCCCCCATACTCAAGTTATTCCTTTACCAGACCAAAATTCCAAGAAACTTGTTGATACCCCTGCAGCCTCATCAGGCAAGAAGACCAAGAAGCCTATTGCTAATCCCCCTCTAAAAACAGTAAAGACCAAGAAGACTATTTCTAATTCATGGCATGAGGTTGTGCCATATCTTCGATCTAGGGGGAGTTTCCTGAGATAAAAAATGCTAAGAACTTCCCATTTGTATAGCAAACCCATGAGAAGAGGAAGTAGGATTTCTGTCAAAATTCTGTCATACTGTCTTTTACAATGTCTTGGGATATTATATCAACAATTGTTTGTATTGGTGTGTTAAATTCTATATTGCTGACATCATTGTGTGTGTTATAAGCTTGTTGTGCATTTTTATGTTTATTCTATAGAAGACTGCTTATACTTAACTACTCTTTGTGACAAATACAAAGCGATAACAACTACTAAATACTTACTGCCATGTGTATTACAAGCTTATGAAAAGAGGAACAGTTGTTTGAATTGTTACAGATCAATGACAGATAATAAAAAATATTCTATTCACCATGCCTACCAGTACAAACCAAGCATTTTGTTAGTATATGTCAGTGTTGTCAGTCACCAATGATCAAATTTACTCTTTCATGTGATTGATAGGGTTATTAGGTCAAATTGTTATATTTTCAAAATAAAATTCTCAAATAAAATTTGACATATATTGGTTGTAAAATGGTCATTGGTGTGTCTAGGTGTCCATTCTACTCCCTCCACTCATCCAAGGTCATAAATGTTCATCATGGTCATGTCATCATTCCTTGTCATAAGTTTTCAAATGATTGTCTTGGTCAAAGTTCTACTTCAAAATTGGTTTTTGAATTAAGGAAGATGAATTTGACAAACACGAAAGAGGTTTTTTTCAATCATAGAACAAGAAACAAAAATCTCCTTCATTTTATGCACATGTGTTATTATTTGAGAGAAATTCCCCAAATACAGTTGCTATAGGAGGGTTCCTACACATTTGGACAACTTGACTTCAAGTCAGTTTTTCAGAGGTTTGGAGAAGGAATTTGCAGTGATTGATGGTTCCATTGTGTAGAAGACATGAAAAAATTTCTAACCATACCACTTTCATCTAAAAAATACTCTGGGAAGGCCTCCAAAAACACTCTCAAAGACCACATTGCGTTTATGCTGAGAGAGCGTTGTGCTTCTGTAATTATTGAGTAACCAACTTCAATCTTGGATTATGAACAAATGATAAATTATTTTTGAAACTTGGAGGAAATTATTTTTGAAACTTGGAGGAGGTTTATGTTCATACAATACCAAAAAACAATAACCTCTCTCATTTTTTGAATATACTTTATGGTTTGGGATATATTCAATTCTCTTAGAGGCCTAGTTTTTTAGAAAATAAAACACTCTGTTTTTCCTGTTTTAGTCATGCTTTCTTGTCGTGTTTTCCTAACAACTGGAAATGAATTTTTGAAAACCAAGAGAGGTTTTTATCAAGGACATATTCAAAAACAAAAACCTTTCTTAGGTTTTACACAGGAGTTACTTTATTGTAGTTACAGGTGTTACTTGGATACCCATTTTTCACAAGTTCACTAGGCCATAATTGTTGCGCTTCTGGGATGTCACTTTTGGAACTAATTTTGCAGAGGTAAAATTGATGTTTTGCATGGTTTAAAGGATCAAGGGTATAATATAACTCTCAAGGCTTCCTCACATGTGATCAAAAACCTCCAAAAACTCCAAACCCTCCAGTTCAAACTTAGAGAGCATGAAACACTGAGTCGTCATTTACACCATGATAATGTTGTCCTACAAGCCAATATGAATTCTCTACAACGTTAGGTTGATGATATGATTGCCACCAATAATAGTCTCTGGATACAATTGAAACATCACAAAATTTCCAAGACAAAATCCCCCAGGCAAGATGGAGAAGCTTCTCAAGCTAATCCACCCCCTCCTTCACAAGTTTAGTCATGAAGGGCAATTTCTTTTTGTTTGTAGTGGGACATGCAAAATCTTAGGTGTGGGGGTAATGTTGGGCCCGTGATATGATTGATTTCATGACGTTAATTAGATCCTTTTTGGTCAAATATCTATATGTGTTTTCCTATTTTGAAGATATTTTGTTTCAAATTGCTATGATTCACACCATGTATGCATAATTCATGTTTTGTGATGATTTTTAGTATAAACCAACATGTTTTTATGATCCCAGGAAACTAATTCATATTTTGTGTGTCACAGGGCAAAATCACAGCTTGTTTTTGCATTCAGCACTCCGTCTGGTACTCCATCCGGCACTCCGTCTGGTACTACATATATAAATACCACCTCAGTGGTCAAAGAAATAGTAAGGGAGAAAATAGGTAGTTCAGCTCTGTTTTGTTATTTTTCATACATTTTGCTAAAAACTGTGTAAAGACTGTGTTTTGGGTTTTAATGGTGAATTCGTGTTGTTGAAGCTCGCGGTTCGCCTTTGAAGAGTAGCCACGACTTGTTGAGGGGCCCACCAACAGTCTGGGTGAATATTAAGTTAATATGCTTGTAGATTTGAGTAGTGTAATCATCATTTTGTCTATTTCCTGTACATGAGTTTTATTCTCTTTATTTTCTATATAAATTGTTGTTTATGATTTAATTGTCTTAGTTCAGTTTTGCAGGTTATTATGGAGGCTAGTGTTAATATGCAATGATCTTTTAGTTAATAGGAAATGAATTTGCAAGTTCTTAGATACTAACCCTGTGTATAATTATATGATAGCTAGATTTTTCATATGCTGGAATAGAGTTTAAAAACAAAGTTAAAACATAGTTTCTAGTTTATGGTTTCTTTGGCAAGCTTCGGTGGATGGATAGTGTTAGTTCTAGTTTCTAATTGTCAGTTTGCTTATCTAATTGCTATTTAAATTTTCTTATCTAGTTGTTATGTAGTTTGCTTATTTAATTTCTTGTCATATGATGTTTTAAGAGTATTTCCTCATTTGCAATTTAATTTGTCAAAATATAATTATTCTAATTTATTTCATGCAATTACCTTTTCTAGATTTAGGTTGCAATTTTCATTCAAAGTTGATTATCAAGTTCAGTTTTGAATCTAAGTAGTGTGAATTTGCTTATATTAGTATATAATGCATTTGAGTTTCATAAAATAGTGTTTTTATATTGTTGATGATCAATGCATGATTGAATAATCACATGGATATGAAGGATAGTTGATGTTGCTTCTATCATGGTTAAGTTCTCATTGGATTTCCTAATTCATACTTTTCACTTTGCTATTGAAGTCAATATTGAGTTTATCCCTCTTGAGTTATCATTAACTGTTAAGTGCCATAGTGATATCATAAGATGCCGGAGACATAACCATCAACACTATATTTGAGTTTTCTTGCTTTCATATATTAGAAGATAGTTTCCTTGCTTTTGTAGATTAGAGAATAGTCTTCTTGCTTTGGTAGATTAAATGATAGTTGCTTATCATAGATTAAAGATTAGTTGCTAATTACTTTTATTATCATAATGCTTTCAATTGAGTATATTAAGATTTCCTTTTTATAAATTATAAGTAATTAGGAAGTTTAATTTAAGAATATAGTTCACTTGCTTATTAGTTTGATTAGTTGCTTATTGAGTAATCTTAATTAGTTTACTTGTTGTAGAAGTTATCATAGGTTAGCTAGTTGTTTGCTTGCTTGTTTACTTGCTTTAATAGGGTAGTTGCTTGCTTGTCTATTTTGCTTTGATAGGGTAGTTGCTTTCCTATTTACTTGCTTTCATAGGATAGTTTCTTATTGAATTTGAGTAGGTTAATTAAAGTAGTTTGCTATTGTTGTTGCTTATTAGGTAGATAGTTTTCTTTTGCTTATTGTCATGATTAAGTTAATTTTCTTTAAGTAGGGTTTTCATTTTCTTTCTTAGGACTATCCATCGATCCTTTGTTCAAAAGTTACTTAGGTTACATAGTTTAAGTTTCTTAGTAGGGTTTGATCATTAGTAGTCTTTGCTTGAGTATATTAGCCCTTCAATATCTTGTTTCCTTAGTTAGACTATACTACCAGCCTTTCTACCTTGGCATATATATTGCTACAACTCTAAGTTTACTTACTCCGGGTTGACAATTTAATTGAGGGTTTTTAGTGTGTTTTTAGTGCATATAGAACACCCATCACTCTGTCACTTACAATAATCTTTGGGATTCCATGTAGTTTTTGAACTGTCTCTATGAATGTGGTTGCAACTGTACTGGATTTGAAGGGATGAGAGAGTGCACAAAAGTGTGCATACTTGGTCATTCTATCAAAAATCACATGATGACACTCTTTCCTTTAGACTTCGATAACCCTGTGATGAAATCCATGGAAACCTCCTCCCAACGCTGACTTGGTATGGCTAATGGTTGTAAAATACCTAGGGTCTTAATTGTTTCCACCTTTTTTTGTTGGCAAACCAAAAATTCTGCTATAAATCTTTGAACATCAATCTTAAGGCCATCCCAAAAAAATTCCTTCTTGACCCTATGGTAGGTTTTCAAAAATCCCCAGTGCCCTCCTACCAAAGAGGTGTGCAATTCCAATAGTACATTTTGTTTGAGTTGGGAGTTCTTACATAAATGTAAGCGATCTTTGTACGATAGTGAATTGTTTTTCCATGTAAATGTATTCGATGCACTGGAATCCTGCTGCAACCTTTGAATGAGAGTCCACACATTTTCGTCATTCTTCCATTCATCCCTCGCTTCTATTATCCAATCGGGTTGGATGATCGAGATAGAATAGAGAAAGGCCTCAACATCTTCATCCTTTCTTGAGAGTGCATCTGCCACAACATTTTGCTTCCCTTTTTTATAGATGATTTCAAAATCATAACCCAATATCTTGGTCACCCATTTTTGTTGTTCTTTTGAAGATAGTCTTTGTTCCAAGAAGTATTTAAGACTATCATGATATGTTTTGACCTTGAAGTTTCTACCTATTAGGTAAGGGAGCCATTTCTTCAATGCATGTAGTATTTTCATCATTTCCTTCTCATAAATGGGTTTGTGTAAGTCTTTTCCCTTGAGTGTTTGACTTTCAAAAGCTAGGGGCCTTCATTCTTACATTAGGATAGGACCAATGCCATTTCCCGAGGCATCACATTCCACAATAAAGGTTTTTGTGAAGTTTGGTGTGGTCAAGACGAGAGCTTTACACATCAACTCTTTAAGTTGTTCAAAAGCTTTAGTTGCCTTTAGAGTCCATGAAAATTCATCCTTCTTAGTTAGTGTCGTTAAAGGTGTTTCTCTTCTCCCATAGTTATGAACAAACTTGCGGTAGTAACTTGTTAAACCAAAAAATCCTCTAAGATTCTTCAATGTTTTGAGAATCGGCTAGTCCGTCATGGTCTTAATCTTGTTAGGGTCTACCTTGACACCTTCATGAGATACAATATGACCCAAATACTCTACCTACTTCACCCCAAAGAAACATTTGTATGGTTTGGTAGATAGTTGTTGCTCCTTTAGTAGTTGTAGCACCTTGTCAACATGTCACACATGATCCTCCCAAGACTTGCTATAGATTAGTATATCATCAAAAAATACTAACACAAATTTTCGAAGGAAGGGCTTGAAAATGAGATTCATCAACCCTTGGAATGTGGACGGTGCATTTGTAAGGCCAAAAGGCATGACCAAAAATTCATAATGGCCGTCATGAGTTCAAAATGTTGTTTTTGGGATATATTCTTCCTTCATTCTAATCTGATGATACCCTGAATGAATATCCAACTTTGTGAAATAGATTTCTCCATGTAGTTCATCTAACTTCATTAATGACAGGAATGATAAACTTATATTTAATAATGATCTTATTGAGCTCGCTATAATCTGGACACATATGCTATGAGCCATCTTTCTTGAATACCATTACCACCGGTGCAAAGTAAGAACTTTGGCTAGGTCTAATAATGCCAGTCTCTAACATTTCTTCAACCATACGCTCAATTTCATTCTTCTGGGCATGTGTACAGCCTGATGTCAAGAGGAACACTCCCAGGAATTAGGTGAATATCATGATCATGATTTCGAGTGGGTGGAAGACCTTTGGGAATATCTTGAAATACTTTGGAATGCCTATCAATGATCCCTTGGAGATATAGGGGAATAGATGGCTTAGATGTTTGAACATATAGTGAGCAGAGTTGTGCAATAACACCTTGATTCCCCTTTTTCAATAATTTTGTCATGCCATTAGAGCTTATCACCTTACTTTGTTTCCTAGTGATATCTCTTAACTCAATTTCTTTTCCTTCCAATGAAAATTTCATGAAAAGTTCTTGAAAATTAAAAGCCATTGTTCCTAATGATTGTAACCATTGGATTCCTAGTACGACATTAACACCACCCATGGGTATAGAAATCATTGGACTATTCATTACATATTCCCCCATAGTAAGATTGATCTTATTGCATTTTCCTGAGCAATTGATAGTTCCTCCATCTGCAATCATTACTTGAAACTCTGGCACTGGATATACGAAGAAATTGAGAGCTTTGGCTAATTTATAGTGAATGAAATTATGAGTACTACAAGAATCAATTAGGACTATTACCCTTTTATTTTTGATATATCCTTCGATCTTGAGGGTTTAAGGAGTGCTAATTCCAGCCAATGCATTACTCAATATCGTGGGAGTCAACTCTTCAGAAGAAATCGCTTCTACATTTTCATCTTGAGATGGTTCTCGTTCTTGTTCTTATTCCTCTTCACAATCTATGTAGAATAATTTATTCTCACCACACTTATGTCCCTTACTGTACTTGTTGTCACAATTAAAGCATAAACCTTTTGCTTTTATTTCCTCCAATCGTTGAGGTGTCAACCTTGTAGGTTGAGGTGTTTTACAAGAAGGAGCATTGTTCTCTCGATAGATGTTAGGATTGGTCCTTCTAGTAGCCATAGCCATATTTTTACTTTCAACATTTATTGCCACCCTAAATGCATTATCCAATGATTTGGGTTTCCAAAGGTGAACCTCATGTTGAATGTTATCCTTTAAAGTTCCTATGAATACATCAATCAAGTGCTAATCTGGAATATCTGTTACCTTTATATTCAATCTTTGGAAGTTCTCAATGTGCTTTGTAACTGAACCCTTTTTCTTGAGATTTATCAATTGGCCAAAGAAGGTATTTCTCCTTGTATCCTCATAGTGTGCTATCATTTCTTCTGTGAAAATTGTCCAAGTGACGAGTGATTTGCAAGAACAAAGCCATCAATACCATACAAATTGATTGGGTTCTAAATATAAAGAAGAAATTCATACCTTTTGTGTATGTGGAACATTATGTAGATCAAAGAATTTCTCCTTCTGAAGTATCCATATGATTGGGTCCTTGCCATCAAACTTCCTAATATCTATCTTAGGAACATGGTTGGTCTTCAACCAAAAGTGGAAGTTTCTCCATTATTGATTCATCTTCCTTGTGTCCTCATCATGGATTTCATGGGATACATTTTCACTTTCAGGTGTCCTCTCTATTAGGAAATTTTTCAATCCTTCCATGATCTCCCTTTTTAAACCATCCATCTTAGTATTCATTATTGCCTCCAATTTAGCTTCAGTTGAATCCATCATCCTTTGCAGTTCATGTTTTGTCATTGTCTTCTTTTGTAATTCATTTATGTCCCTACGCATTTCTTCACCTTCATCAAGAGTCCAAGTAGGACTTTCTGGAGGCTTATTTGGTGTAGAAGTTCCCTTTTTTGGTGGCATGTTGGCCAAGTATCACTTTTAAACCTTGATTTTGAGGTGGTTTTGCTAGACAATATTTTTTTCTATTGTATCTCCAAAGTTTCGACCCTTCTGGGTATGAAGCTTTATTTTTTGTAGTTCTCTGATATTTCTTCTCTACAATGCCACATGTATGATCAAAATTGGATGTTCCAAGTGGAATTTACGGTAACTTCCCCACAACTTGTTGACTTTTGTCCTTTCCAGGAGATCTCACTTGTATAGCATGCCCCACACAAAATGATTGATATAAAGTTCTGAAACTTGTATCAGATATACTACACACTATCCACTATCCAATGCAACTAGTCTCACTCAATTTGAATACTCTAAGAAGAAGTTATGATTGTTTTACCCGGAACACCTACTTGAGTCTAGTCAATAGGACTAGTCAGATACGCTATCTTCCATAGGGTCTATCTACAAATGTAAGATGACTTAGAAGCTGAAATTTTTATCACAGACATCTTACTAATTTTTTTGAATGACTTCCATATTTTAGGGTCTGAAACATTACATAAATTTTTTTATAGCAAAAATTCTGCAATGACTCAATTTAGGATGATTCTAGAACCCTATTTTACACAGGCTGTATCTCCGAAAGTATAAGGCCTCAGGAGATGAAAATTTAACCCAAATTACCTTGATCCGTCTGATAAATATTCTCCAAGGGGTTCCTTTTGAAACATCGTATAAAACAAATTATAGCGAAAATGCCAAGGTGTCTCAAATGTAGCAGCGAAACCCTAAGACCTTGAGCTCTGATACCATATGTTAAGATCCAAATATCAATATAGCATATAAAAACCTTAGAATAAGTACTCAACGCCTTGAAAAAGAGAGAATTTCATATAATAAGCCTCTTTGAGGGGGAAACCTCTTACACCACATAAATGTTCAAGTACAAGATCATTCCAAATGAAAATGTCTCCTTGGTATATATAGGAGACTAGGAGGTACAATTACAACTAATGGACCCAAGATGACATAAATAAAATAAAATTACTAATATAATATTCCCCAATTAAGGGGTAATGTGCCACTATTTAGGGCTTAACTGTTGGGTATGGGTTATATTCTTTGCATGTGTGTGTGTGTGTGTGGGCGCGTCAGATACGACAACTGTGTTTGATGATCCCTTCACCTAGAGCTCTGCCGTGTGCACTGGGCACTTTACTAGGGGGGTCCCAGGGGGGGGGGGGAAGGTATGCCCCCCCTGGTTACACGCAACATTTGGGGCAGCGCCCCCAAATTTTGTTTTCGGCAGTTTTTTGCTATTTTTAGCAGATTTTGCTATTTTTAGCGGATTTGTAAATTAATCCCGGATTAAGGGATTAGGGTTTTGGTATCTATAGAATACCTAAAAAATTGTATATATTGTATGGTGAATGGTGAAATTCGATATAATGAAAATAAAAAAAGGTTTTCCCGGTTGAGGGTTTCCGGTATAAAATCTCTGTGTACTCTATGTATGAGCCATTGATTAATTTATGTATTGCTTAAGAATCTATATGCATTGCTTTACTTCACAGGTTTAAAACTTACATTAACATGCCCCTCCCCTTCAGACAAGTGTTGTCCGCAATGCTTGAGTAATTCATGATGCTTCTGTATAAAAGACTCATATTCCCAAGTGGAATCTTCAACAGGAAGTTTCCTCCACTTAATGAGATACTCTGAAATGGATCTATTCCACAGCTGGCAAATTCTTGTGTCAGTGATGGCTTCAAGCTCCAATATGATTTTTCCTTCCTTATCAAGTTTTGGCAATATAGTTTGAATTGGGATCTTGTCACCTATAACCTTCTTTAATCATGAAACATGGAAAACTGGGTGTACTCGTGAGGATGCACGCAACTCCAATTTGTATGCCATAGTACCGATATTTTTCAACACCTTATAAGGACCATAGTAATTTGGTGATAATTTATTATCCTTCTTGGCTTGCTTGAGGGACATCTATTTGTATGGTTGTAGTCTTAAAAACACCCAATCCCCTACTTCAAAAATTCTTTCACTACGATGTTGATCTGCTTGTTGTTTCATGCGATTCAGTGCCATGGTTAGGTTGTCCTTTAAGATTTGGAGAACTTGTTGTTGATGCTCGATGTGATCTTCCACTACTTGAACCTTGGATTTTTATTTTAACGAAGAAGTGATGGAAGGAGGGTGGTATCCATAGAGTGCCATAAATGGTGTCATTTTTGTTGCAATATGAAAGGAAGTGTTATACCACCATTCTGCCAAGGGTAACCATTTGAACCATTTTATTAGAGACAAATCAACGAAGGTATCCTTCCAGACATTTGTTCACTATCTCGGGTTTTCCATCAGATTGAGGATGATAGGATGAGCTATGAGCCAATTGAGTACCCAAACAAGAAAATAATTATGTCCAAAAATGTCTAGTGAAGATAGGATCTCTGTCACTTACAATAATCTTTGGGATTCCATGTAGTTTTTTAACTGTCTCTATGAATGCAGTGGAAACTGTACTGGATTTGAAGGGATGAGAGAGTGCACAAAAGTGTGCGTACTTGGTCAGTCTATCAACAATCACCATGATGACACTCTTTCCTTCAGACTTCGGTAACCCTGTGATGAAATCCATGGAAACCTCCTCCCAACGCTGACTTGGGATGGCTAATGGTTGTAAAAGACCCGGGGTCTTAATTGTTTCCACCTTATTTTGTTGGCAAACCAAACATTCTGCTATAAACATTTGAACATCAGTTTTAAGGCCATCCCCAAAAAATTCCTTCTTGACCCTATGGTAGGTTTTCAAAAATCCCGAGTGCCCTCCTACCAAAGAGGTGTGCAATTCCAATAGTACTTTTTGTTTGAGTTGGGAGTTCTTACATAAATGTAAGCGATCTTTGTACCACAGTGAATCATTTTTCCATGTAAATGTATCTGATGCACTGGAATCCTTCTGCAACCTTTGAATGAGAGTCCACACCTTTTCGTCATTCTTCCATTCATTCCTCGCTTCTATTATCCAATCGGGTTGGATGATCGAGATAACATAGAGAAAGGCCTCAACATCTTCATCCTTTCTTGAGAGTGCATCTGCCACAACATTTTGCTTCCCTTTTTTATAGATGATTTCAAAATCATAATCCAATATCTTGGTCACCTATTTTTGTTGTTCTTCTGAAGATAGTCTTTGTTCCAAGAAGTATTTAAGACTATCATGATTTGTTTTGACCTTGAAATGCCTAGCTATTAGGTAAGGGATCCATTTCTTCAATGCATGTAGTATTTCCATAATTTCCTTCTCATAAATGGGTTTGTGTTAGTCTTTTCCCTTGAGTGTCTGACTTTCAAAAGCCAGGGGCCTTCCTTCTTGCATTAGGACAACACCAATGCCATTTCTTGAGGCATCACATTCCACAATAAAGGTTTTTGTGAAGTCTAATGTGGTCAAGACAAGAGCTTTACACATCACCTCTTTAAGTTGTTCAAAAGATTTAGTTGCCTTTGGAGTGCATGAAAATTCATCCTTCTTAGTTAGTGTCGTTAAAGGTGTTGCTTTTCTCCCATAGTTCTGAACAAACTTGCGGTAGTAACTTGTCAAACCCAAAAATCCTCTAAGTAAGATTCTTCAATGTTTTGGGAATCGACCAGTCCATCATGGTCTTAATCTTGTTAGGGTCTACCTTGACACCTTCATGAGATACAATATGACCCAAATACTCTACCTCCTTCACCCCAAAGAAAAATTTGGACAGTTTGGCATATAGTTGTTTCTCCTTTAGTAGTTGTAGCACCTTGTCAACATGTCACACATGATCCTCCCAAGACTTGCTATAGATTAGTATATCATCAAAAAATGCTAACACAAATTTTTGAAGGAAGGGCTTGAAAATGGAATTCATCAACCCTTGGAATGTGGACGGTGCATTTGTAAGGCCAAAAGGCATGACCAAAAATTCATAATGGCCTTCATGAGTTCGGAATGTTGTTTTTGGGATATCTCCTTCATTCATTCTAATCTGATGATACCCTAAACGAAGATCCAACTTTGTGAAATAGATTGCTCCATGTAGTTCATCTAACAATTCATGAATGACAGGAATGAGAAACTTATCTTTAATAATGATCTTGTTGAGCTCGCTATAATCTGGACACATACTCTATGAGCCATCTTTCTTGAATACCATTACCACCGGTGCAGAGTAAGAACTTTGGCTAGGTCTAATAATGCCAGTCTTTAACATTTCTTCAACCATACGCTCAATTTCACTCTTTTGGGCATAAGGGTATATGTACGGCCTGATGTTAGGAGGAACACTCCTAGGAGTTAGGTGAATATCATGATCACGATTTCGAGTGGGTGGAAGACCTTTGGGAATATCTTGAAATACTTTGGAATGCTTATCAATGATCCCTTGGAGATATAGGAGAATAGATGGCTTAGATGTTTGAACATATAGTGAGCATAGTTGTGCAATAACACCTTGATTATCCTTTTTCAATAATTTTCTCATACCATTAAAGCTTATCACCTTAGTGGGTTTCCTAGGGATACCTCTTAAATAAATAACAAATTAAGTTGTTATATAATATATAAAAAACATTTCAATTTTTAAAAGGTTTATTAAAATGCTCCTTAAAGATTTTAAAGTTATTTATTTTTTTAATGAATAAAATTATTTTTGGGAAAAAACATTCTAACATTAATGTAAAGAGATAAATTGGGAAAAACAAAAACTTAACTCAAAGAAATCTTAAATTATTTATTATTGTTTTATTTCCAATCATCCCAAACTTTAGTTGGGCTCAAAACTACTCATGATCTCATTCCCAACTACCCGGTGATCAAAATTGAAAGTGTGAAAATATTTTCCAGAGGTAGTTCGTTGGGTCACAAAATACGTATTTGAACACTTTAGTCAAATTTGATTAGTGGGTAGTTGGATGTAAGGTTAGTATTAACAACTCATAGAGAGAGACCATCGATTAACTGCTACGCAGTTGATGTATATAAAATATATATTAGTTGGACAGGCATCCAATTTTGTTGACTTAGTCAGATAAAAAACAGTGTAAATAGACGGACATAAATTTTTAAAATAGAATTTAATGAAATAAAATGTTTGTGGGCGAAAGGCTCCAAATCTTTTTCGAAAGAAGTTGCGTTGGGTAGTTGTATACTGTTTACGTTCCTCACATTTAAAGTTACCCACGCGGGTTGGTAGAACGTTCCGTAGCCAGCTGGTCACTTACAGTTTGCATGTCTCCTATTGGCTCTATATAAATCGAATCTGTCTTAATTTCAAGTGTTTGCAATCTCTGAGAGTTGGGTTTCCAAGAATCTCAACTAAGTATTTGTAATCGCTGCGCAAGGGAATCGAACATGAGCGGCCTGGCGATGAACAACGGCGGCGAAATTTGTAGGGATGGATTCTTCGAGAGCGAGGAAGAGGAATTACAGGGGCAGGCAGAGGCTTGGAAGTGCACCTTCGCGTTTGCGGAGTCATTGGCTGTGAAATGCGTGATTCTGCTGGGAATCCCCGACATGATCGCCCGCGAAGGTCCTCGCGCCACTCTTTCCCTCAACGAAATCGTAGCGAGGCTTCCCAGAGACTCGCCCGACGCCTCGTGCCTCTTCAGAATCATGCGCTTCCTCGTGGCAAAGAGCGTGTTCCGCCGCTGCGTTGTTAAAAGTGTGGAGGACGGTGCTTGCGAGACGAGATACGGCCTGACTCCCGCGTCCAAGTGGCTCGTGAAAGAGCGGGAGCTTTCGATGGTGCCGATGCTGCTGATGCAGAACGACGAGAGAACCCTGGCGCCGTGGCACCGTTTCAACGAGTGCGTCCTCGACGGGGGCATTGCCTTCGAGAGGGCTAACGGTGCAGAGATCTGGTCCTACGCCTCCGCTTATCCCGACTTCAACCATCTCTTCAACGATGCCATGGCCTGCAACGCCAGAATCGTGATGAAGGCTCTTCTGTCCAAGTACCAAGGCTTCCACGCCCTCAATTCCTTTGTAGACGTTGGGGGCGGAACTGGAACCGCGGTGGCGGAGATTGTGAGAGCTTATCCTTCCATCAAGGGCATCAACTACGATCTCCCTCATGTCGTGGCCACTGCTCCCCATATCCCAGGTTGTTAATTCAGAGTACTTTTGGTATATATCTGAATAATGTTTTTACATGTATTCACGTTTTGCTTGGCCAGAGTCTGATTATCGTATAAATGAGTGTAAATAGGCGTGGAGCACGTGGGAGGAGACATGTTCGAAACAGTGCCCACTGGCGATGCCATATTCATGAAGGTAAGCCGTGATTCGTGAGCTTGCCAGCATGTAATTGAATTACAATGACTGTACAATTTCTTTGTTTGTGGGATGTGTATCAGTGGATCATGCATGACTGGAGCGACGAGGACTGCATCAAGATACTGAAGAACTGCAGGAAGGCGATCCCAGAGACAGGGAAGGTGATCATACTAGACGTGGTACTGGGCGAGGATCATGGAAACGATATTGATAAAAAGAAGGCGGCGGCGGCTATGGATCCGAATTTAAACACAGTGTTTGATCTGGTAATGGTGGCGCACACCTCCGGTGGGAAGGAGAGAACAGAGGAAGAATGGAAGAAAGTTCTATGGGATGGCGGGTTTGGTCATTACAACATAATCGACATTCCAGCGTTGCAGTCTGTGATTGAAGCGTTCCCTCGTTGAGAGCTAATCAATTCATTGTCTTTTTCTTTGTCGTTGTGTCGATGTGCATGGTTGCTGACTGAATAATTGTATTTATCTATCCTTTGTATGGGTGGCGCTGAATGGATAACTTATGCAGGGCCGCTGAATAATTGTTACTGTACGATGAATTAGGTTAATATTTAAAAGGAAAAACCAAATTATGTAATTATTACGTACTCAGCTTCATTTTCATTTTGTTACTTTGAAGTTAATATAAAATATGAAAATTAAATGGGCATTGTTTAATGGTTTTAAGAAATTTTTTTTTTTTTCCATAGACATTCAATTATAAAAGACATTCAATTATAAAAATTTGTATGAAATCATTATATTTGGTTGTTTAAAATTTATTTTTGAATGTTAAAATAGATTTAGTATGTTAAAAAAAATAAAAATAAAAATAATTATTTAAATCTAAGAATCTAACAATTTCCTACCAAATTTTAAACAAATATCCTAAAAACAAATAAATTTTTTTATTTTATAAAACATTTAAACTAAATCTAAATTATAAATTTATAAATTATGCTTTGACTTATAATAATTAAGACCAACACAATATGTACTTTATAAGAATTTTTATGTCTATGTTTGTTGCATATGGTTATAGTATGTAGAAGTAAACAAGGTAATGTAGAAAATAATTATTTCGGTTTATTTTTCTCTAAAAGTTTGCAACATATTTATGAGTTAATGTACATTATAATGATTGCAATTGGTTGTTGGGTTAATATGTTTGTATGTTTAATCTTTCTTGTATGGTGTATATTGGTTGTTGGTTTAATATGTTTGTATGTTTAATCTCTTTTGTATGGTGTATGTGCATAAAATTACAATTATATTTATTTTGTGGTATTTTATGGATTTTTTTATTATTATAATATTTTTTCTTTTGAGATAGTCATAAGTTAAAAATAGTGACAGAAATATTGGGAAACATAGAAATTGGCTTGGAAACATGATCATTTGTATTGTACAACATTTTTCAATTTGGAAATATTATACCATAGAGTTGATGATGTTTTCAAGTTGTTTAGATTAAAACATGTTGCATATTCAAGATCCTTTTTTGGTTTGTGGACCCATACAAATGCTCATGAACTACATGGGAACCTTAGATAGCCTAAAAACATTTAATTAATAACTAGTGAGTGCATCAAATCATTTTTGCTTGAGAGGTGCAATAGAAACCTAGTTAAATGGCGGACTTGTCATGGGGTAAATGGTGTATATTTGCAAAACATTACCGCTCGTATTCTATGACAAGTGAAAATCTCTTCATCGGTGGAAAGGAATTGGACCACACTGTAAGTTTTAAACCTTTTATATTAATGCAATGCACACACAGATTCTTAACACAGAGAAGAAAATAATTGCAATCACACATATACATAGAGATTTACCCTAGAAACCCAACAATTAAAATCAACAACCTGTTTTAGAGCCGCACCTCTAATTCTATTCATAATCCAACTTCATTGTTTACAATACAATATATATGATCTCGTGGCATCCAAAAAAATCCCTAATCCATTGACCCTTATTAGATTACAATCTTAAATCCTTAACTGAAATTAGAAAATCATGGGTTGAAATACCATGTGCCACTAAACCTCCAAAGGTGAAAGACTACCCAAAATACTCTAATTAGAGCCTGCACCTTCATGTGGCTGGCCCTATTTAGTAGAGAATGAACTATTCTCGAAACCAAGAGGAGATTTGTGTGACTGCGCCTAATCATACCAACGATGTAGGTATGTCCATCATCAATTCATCATTATCATTCTCAAAATTATCATTCTCCAAATATCTTATACAAATTTTACAAGGAAATTGTACTAGGACTAGACACGGGCAACAGTGACATGTGAATGGGGCCAACGTTGAATTTTTTTCAAACTATTTCTGACTGCATTGAAATTTGACATGGATAGACTATTCGCATGCCTTAACGATATGGGAGGGTTTATGGACTCAAATTTGACTCACACGCCCACTTTCTTCCATCATCAATTCATCATGTAAACCATAAACCCTAATTTTGTGGAGTCATCGATTTGTTCCCAGTGAATGTATGCGTTGTTGTTGACATGGAATGGGACAACACATGTACCTTTTTAATTTTATTCCTTCACTTGATGTGGGCCTGGTCATTCCTAGCCTTGAATTGAAAGTTTCCCTAGTCTTAGTCATCACCCTTCATAAATGTTGTCACCCAACGATCATTATATCAGAAGGTTGGAGGCATGTGGTCATTGGGATCATGAGGCTTTATAACCCCACAGTAACAAGAGACATTAATTGATCAACTTTGACTAGATTGAAAGGTGCGTGCAATTGAAAATACTAACAACCCAAAACTAAAAGGGATCAATACACTGACTGTCAATGAGAGGTGATCTCGCCGTGGTGTGTAGGAATAGGCCTAGCACGTTCAAAATTATCATTCCCCAAATATATTATACAAATTTTACAAGGAAATTGTACTAGGACTAGACACGGGCAACAATGACCTGTGAATGGGGCCAACGTTGAATTTTTTTCAAACTGTTTCTGAATGCATTGAAATTTGACATGGATAGACTATTTGCATGCCTTAATGATATGCGAGGGTTTTTGGACTCAAATTTGACTCACACTCCCACTTTCTTCCATCATCAATTCATCATGTAAACCATAAACCCTAATTTAGTGGAGTCATCGATTTGTTCCTAGTGAATGGATGCGTTGTTGTTGACATGGAATGGGACAACACATGTACCTTCTTAATTTTATTCCTTCACTTGATGTGGGCCTGGTCATTCCTAGCCTTGAATTATCAACCCAAAACTAATAGGGATCAATACACTAAATGTCAATGAGAGGTGATCTCGTCGTGGTGTGTGGGAATAGGCCTAGCACCTTCAAAATTATCATTCTCCAAATATCTTATACAAATTATCACGCCCACTTTCTTCCATCATCAATTCATCATGTGGAGTCATTTTTTCCCAGTGATCGATTTGTTCACCGTGGTGTGATCTTTGGTGGAAAACAAGCTTGCAGGTGATCTAAGTTACCTTTTCTATGTGTCGAAAGTCCTCGCTTTATTAACCCTATGCTCATTAGGCGAGAAGTCCTTTCTTACAACACTCATTTAGTCCTTCCCATATTCTTTTGTTTCCCTTTCTCCATCCCCACCATCTTAATATAGCTCATGCATACTATATGTGCAGTGTTTTCAGGAAACAAATGTTGAAAACCACTCATATTTGCCTCATAAACTAGCTCACAACTATCCAGAAACCCTTAGGTGCCAATGCATTTTTGGGGGTCATTAAGTGCATTGACCAACACAATTTTTGGCATGTTATTTTCATTGACCAAAACTTTTTTTGTCATGTTATCTACATTGAAAGACATAGGAATAGGGGGCATAATTTGCATTGCCAACACAACTTTCGAGGTGAGTTTCTGCAAGGGCTCTCGAAACTCGCTTTTTAAATTTTTAGGTTTTTGTTCCATCTTTTTAAGTGTTATTTAGGACCTATAGGTTTATTTTTGGATTCTTTTGTTGTGGCTTAGGTATTTTCTTTAATAAATTCATAAGTATTGAGAAGAAAACCCCTTAAGGATTGGATTCTAAATATTCGCAAGTACATTTCATATTTGAAGGGTAACTTAGATAAGGAAAAAATCATTTAATTTAGTACTTATCTTGGTTACTTACTTTCTCAATAGTTTAAATTTCAACTAATTGTAATTTACTTTCGTTTGCAAGAATTTTCATTTCAAGTTAGTCACACCACACGTGCACACATACCACACCTTAAATTGTATGCCTGGTTCATGCCACCAATATAAAACTAAGATAAGTATTATGCTTGGTGTATGCTTGGTAACACCTAAGATAAGTATTATGCTTGGTGTATGCTTGGTGTATTCTTGGTGTATGCTTGGTAACACCTAAGATAGGGGGGACACCTAAGATAGATTTCTTCAGGGCATTGGGATTTTATCACCTAGCGTCTCCTAGTTATATGTACATATGGGTGGATTATATGTACAAATTTGGTCATCTGTACATATGGGTGGATTATTCCACGAAATGTTTCCACGTTTCCATTATTTTCATCTTTTTTTTTTTAATAGGGAGGGATTATTTCACCCAAAGATCATTAGATCACAAGGCCATTAGTCATCTCCAAGTATCTTCCTTAGAAGCATCTTCTAGGTCACTTAACCCACTTCTAGGTCACTTAACCCATTTCTAGGTCACTTAACCTATTTCTAGGTCACTTAACCCACTTCTAGGTCAATTAACCTATTTTCCTCATTTTTAGGGTTAACCACTTTCCATAGTTATAAATTTCTCCATTAATTTATCATTTAAATATTCTTCCTTGACTTTGTCACTTTTCTTTACCATTTATATAATAATTTCTTCTTTGCAAGCTTATTTGACTTCTTTGACCTTTTGGGGCTTGAAGCCTACATATGAGGGTCCTCCAACTTCGTAAGACCATAACTCTCAAACCATGAGAAGTTATGTACGTTCCACATACCATCGGAAATGGCATGACAAGCATGATCCATCTAGGACATTTCTACGGACAAATTCATTGATATTCATCTCATTATTCCACATATAAGCATAACCATACTTCAAGGATAACTCAACCGCAAAGCGTCTTCCTGTGAGGGATTTCACCATAAGGGGACCACTTTGTAGTTCATCCATTTGTACACCTTATCAACCATGATAAGACAATAAAGATTCATCTTTACATCAATCCAACAATGCATCATATACCAATGAAACCACATTGTTCCATCTTCATCTATGCATCATGTATCAATGCAAACTATGATAAGACATGTATACATCAAACCTTTGGCCTTTGACATCATTCAAGCAACCTTTGGCATCAATCAATTACTTGAAATCAATCAATCAATCACTTGACATCTATCAATCACTTGACATCAATCCTTTGACATCAATTAATTAAACCTTTGGCATCAATGACAACATGATCCAACATAGTACCCAAGGAAAAAAGTTGTTATAAGGATTGATGTAATATTAACTATAGTTTATGTAAAACCTAATTAGGAGGAATGTCCTAATCCTAAACAATTCCCTCCTTCCATTTTGTGGAAATTATTCTTTAATTGGACCCCGTGCAGAGTGACCTGTGAATGGGGCCAACGTTGATATTTTTTCAGTTTGTTCTTGTATGCACTAAAATTTGGCATGGTTATATTAGATGCATGCATTGACGGTATGGGAGAGTTTCTAGACTCAAACATGAATCACACAAATAATTTGACAATAAAACAACAAAATTAGAACCTAATTGTGAAGGAGATGAACTTATCCATTTTTTCCTTGCTATGCTTGAGGACATGGCTCTAAGTGGAGTCCATTTATTGTTGTGAGATACACATGCAACAACTTATGGATCCTAATTTTAACATACCATTTTATTTGTAGGCCCTCAAGAGCCTCCCGATTCTATCTCTATAAAGAGCCTATAAGTGACCTTCAACAAAGGAAAAAATGAGTTCCTTTGTTTGACATGTTGTCTACTCCATTGTCTTCCTTTCCCCCAAAAAAATTCTAATGAATAACTTTCCCATGCATCTTATGGCCATATATATGAGTTAAATTCCCATTTTGAAATAGGCCACTTACATCATAGAACATTGGCCAGTCATGCCAAAGGCTCTGATCAATAGGTCATTTTTGTCATGCTTTCCCTGGGTACATGTAACATTGTTAAGGATATTTGGTCACGAGAAGAGACATGAATTGCAATTGCAAGGATGATTATAGGCCCAACTTCAAATATTGAGAACAACAAGAATGATCCTTGGGGCCTAAGCCATGAATTGACGATGAAGAACTAAGGATTTAGTCCCTAATACATGATTCATGGGGCCTAATTGTGGATATACATGGCCTATTTTTGGATTTACAAGGATTGTTTGTATCTTTAGGGCCTAAAAAGGATCCATATGTCCTAATAAATTACATTTGTGGCCTAATTATGGATCTACAACACGTTATTAGGTATATATAGAGCATAATTAGGGAATTAAAGGGCCTTGTTTGTTTTCCTCCTAGTTTTCTTTGGGATTCTTTCTTCTTCTACTTCATCTTCCTCTTATTGTTGGTGTTCCTTTTTCCAATTCAAAACTACATAGGGTTGAGATAAAACGCTATTTGGTAGTGAATCATTTTTTGCATGCAAGGCCTAGGGGGTACAAGGGTCAATTCAAGATTCTGGGTTTCCGTAGGAATCAAAAGAGGTTCAATTAAGGGAGGCACAAAGGACTGATGAGTAAGGAAGGGAGGAGGAAAAAATAAATCTACTAGTGGAAGTGACTTAGAGATCAAGGCATTGGGATCTAAGTCCAACTAGAATAGAATGTAATGCTTCTTTTTATGCATTTTTTTCGATCATAGGTTTTCCCCATCTAATTGTTTTCCCCATATATGAAGGTATACATACCATACCCCCCTTTGTATTTGAACCTATGACCTCCAAGTAGTATACATGCATTCTTAACCATTAGGCCCACATTGGTGTATGAAACCCCTTGTTTGTGGGACAAGGGACCCCCTCCATGCAACGATTTGAATGCTAATGTATACAAAGGTATACATACCCTACCTCCCTCTAGATTTGAGCTTCTGACCATACTCCTCCATTAGAGAAGAAGCATGAATAGTGTCTAGTAAGGCCATTTGAATGGTATAATAAGTGATTTTATCCATAGAAAAAGTAAGAGACATCTGTTTGCACTCTTTTCGTCGATGTGTGAGCAAAAAGTGAGTGCTTACATGCCTAGTTGGGCTCTGCTAGTCATGAAAGCTATGATGTAAAGGGTTAGAAAGAAAACAACTAAACTATTAACAAGAATTAAACAAAAACTAAATAACAACATGAGCATGGAAATAAAAATAAAAACAAATAACAATGGACCAATATCACCAATGTATTAGATGGTCTGATAGATGAAATCCAAAGATACACAATGGAGAAAGAGGACTTAGGTCCCTTCCCTCTCCAATGGAAGGCTCTTTGAGGCCCTCAACTGATTTGCTCTCCTTACAAGAAAAGATGAAATGTGGATGAAAGAACTCCAAGCTTATTCACACAAGAGAGGGGTGAACAGCTTATGAAATGCAGCTTACAATGTGTATTACTAAAGAAGAGGTCTCTAGCAATCTCAGCAGCATAACAGTATGAAGAATTCCTTGAGAAAATGGTGGCCATTCATGGCTTTTTATAGCCAAGCATTGGGCTATTATGCAACCTCTTTTGAATGTGAAAAGAGGCTCTTTAGGGCACAATTAGGTCTTTGACCAGCCTCCCCACGCAGATTGAGCTCGGATTTGATGTCAAATCGACTTGGG
>ML785342.1:197631-210038 GCA_009831015.1 Picea engelmannii
ATATATATATATATATATATATATATATATATATATATATATATATATATATATATATATATAATCTTGTTCAATCTAAAAGATCTACACATTTTCTCTAACATCCATCTTTCAATAGAAATGTCGACTACACCTGTGGACCTGCACACCTTCTACACTTGTCATCAATGAATTACTTCCTATCTTGTTGAATGCCAAGGTCACCATCCCACTGAGGACAAATCGCTATCCTAAGTTGTTTTTAAAAAGAACTTCTTGCATCTTGTTGAGAAAGTAGAGACATTATAATATGGCATTACCATAGTACAATGTAATATGGCATTACCATATTACATTGTAATATGGTATATGGTATACCATATTACAATTTAATATGGTAATACCATATCGCGTGTATTTTTATTTTTTTAAACTTAAAGGACGCGTCACAATATCGACGATAGTTCGTCGAAAACCAATTTTTATTTGTCGCAATTTGCCATGGTTTTGCGTTGCACATACAACATATGTGTCGTAAGTTTTTGTCTTGGCATAAATTTTCATCGTTATTGTCACGCTTTTGCATCGCAACTTTCCACAATTTGTTTTACGATGCCACGGTTTTTTGTCACAATTTGCCACGCTTTTGCGTCGCACATACAACATTTACGTCGTAATTTTTTGTCTTGGAATAAATGTTTGTCGCTATTGCCACGCTTTTGCATCACAACTTTCCACAATTGTTTTACATTGCCACGGTTTTTCGTCGCAATTTGCCACTCTTTTGCGTCGCACATACATCATCTGCGTCGTAAGTTTTTGTATTGGCATAAATGTTTGTCTCTATTGCCACGCTTTTGCATCGCAACTTTCCACAATTGTTTTTACATTGCCACGGTTTTTCGTCGTAATTGCGATGAAGTTTCGAACCAATTTTGACGATGCATAGGGTTAACCCATCTTGATGGTGATGACACGTGGAGAGCTAATTTCATTGATGTTTCCACGAACACCTAGTTCGTGGATATAGCGGCGAAAAAATAGCGATGAAAAAAAGTCTTCGCTTTCGTGGAAATTGCGACGAATGAGTGTGACAATAGAAACGAAAAACCATCACAATTTTTGTCATATGTACTAGTGTGTGGCAGAAAAACCACGACATAAAAACACTACAAGAAGCAAACTGTATGGTTTTCATATGTGTAGTGTTGAATCTGTGAATCTAGTAGAGTGTTTTTCCTTGTAAATCTGTTGGATTCCCTCTTGGAAGTTTAGGGCTTCCTGTAGAATTGATCTAAGGTAGATCTACAAAAGTTTAATATTGGTTCATGTTTAAAGGATTTTGGTTGAGGTATGTTGCTAAAGTTATTGGTACAGACAGAGGTTGTATAACAGTGAGGTTGTGGCACATGGTTGATGTGAGGATTTATGGTATTTGATTTATGGAGAGTGTGGTGCATTGCTAGAGGTATCTTGGTTACCTTAGTGTATGTTATTGGTATATGGTAGAGGTATATGATTAGGTACATGGATGAGATACATAATTGAAGGACATGGTGATATTGATACATCTTGTTGACACATAGTTTGGTTTGTTGTTGATACATGATTGGTACATGTTGTTGGTTATATTTGTATAATGTTGATGTACATGATTGATGTGCATTGATTAGCGCATGGTTTGAGTGATATTCTTGTTATTTTGGGTATGAGATCTATGTTTCAAATCTGATATATTGAGGAGATTAGCGGTACATGTTGTTGGTGTATTTAGTTTTGTCGGTACACACAAGGCATAGATACAGGTTGGTTACAAGACAATGGTAGAGGTTGATTATAGGTCAGTGGCACAGATTGGTACATGTTTACAACAGTATATCTCACAATGACAGTGTGACAGTGGTTCCATCATTCTACTTATATTTCAGGGTGGTTGGACTAGGCAAGGATAGGTGGTTGTGACCACCTTTCGGTTGTAGTCAGATAACATAGTGGGTTGTAGCCTCCTTCTAGTAGTAGCTAGAGAATTAGAGAGTTGGAGATTCCCTCAGGTTGTAGCCTTAGAAACTAGGGGGTCAGAGCCTCCTTCTAGTTGTAGCTAGATAATTGGAAGTTGGTGTTTCTTTGAATGTAATTCTTGACATATAAGAAAAAGATTATGTGGTTTTCTCCCACATTGGGTTTCCACGTAAATATTGGTGTACTATGCATTGTGTGGATGTGTTTGTTATTGTTTATTATGCACTGATGAATGTCAATGCTTATGATACAATAAGATATTGATGTTGAACAAATGAACATGGTTGAATAAGTAAAAGAATATACATTGTGGTTTAAAGGATTAATAATTCGTATAATTTCTGTTATAACAAGATTTGCCTCACCATTGTTATCTTGCACATAGGGCCTTTTTCCATTTCCCTATGCAGACTTATCAACCCCCTTTTTGATAAATCCAGAGCCAAAATTATATATTTTTGCACATATACGCTTCCTAACTTCTTTGCAATATGCGTATACACTTGCTACTCCACTGCAGCTCGCGTATATCGAGATTTGTGCCAGAAAATACAAAATGAGGTCGGGTTTCCATGTCACAACAAATGATCTCTGATCTTTGGCCTTCCATATAATGGAAACGTTCCGACTCGGCCCTTCAGTTGCATTCTGGAGGCTATAATAACACAATTTCGAGCTATGGAAAAAGAGAGAGAAAGCATTCAACTTTGAGAGAAAAGTTACTCTGGAGAAATTACTTCATATTGAGTCTGTATCCCTTTGTCCCTTAAGTCTGAACACAGTGTTAAACCCCCGAGATCTTCCCTTATTGTCAAGAGGATATCATTATCTCTTTTCTATGAGCTTGCCTTTGGTGGAGGATTGAAGTGGTGGAGACCCAGTTGGAAGGAACTTGGTTTCTTGGTTTCGAACCGTGTCAACACGGAAGTCTATAATGTTGATACTTCTGTTGATCAATTATTAATAGAAATACTCATTTCCCATCCTATCGATATCTTGAAAATATATGAATATTATCCATGGGCATGTTTGTAATGTTTATTAATGGATTGTGTTATATGATGTGCTAACTCATTTTATATACTGTCACTATAGACTTGCATCGCTTGTTTGTTGAGAACTTCCTGCAGGTGTAAATATTTGGGTCAAAGTGCTCAAAGGTGGAACGACATCAAACGATTGGATCGAGGTAGGTTTCTTCCTCGTATTACACATTAGTTTATATAGCACATGTTGGAATTGAGTTGATTTCTGCAGTCATACCTGTCTGTTGTGGTTTACCCTTGGCCATAGAAAGTTTTTCCCTTATAACAGAATTGGCGACTCCACTGGGGAGAGATCTTCCTTCTAAGGGTTGAAGTATTTTTCCTTCTTACATTGCTCTTTTTCCTTTTTATTTCTTGTCATATCACAGTTGGATAGATTATGTTCACTCTGGTTCTGAGTTTTCAGCCTTTTAACCTTGCCCAGCCTTGTTTTTTGAGATATACGCCCTTTTTTCCCCGATAGCCACGTGTATACGCTTGTTGTCCCACTACAAGAGGCGTATATACGCCTTTTTATCTTGAACATGAGCGTATACCACTTCCCCCTTGCTTGTTTGCTTGGTTTAGTGACTATTGGGTAGGTTTTGAGGATCATTGAGCCTTCTTAGGTCTTTGTGGTACCTGTTGAGAATACCTGGGATGACAAGAAACCTTTTTGGAGTTGAACTTTTGGGCGATCTCTTTCTCTTTGTTTTTCATTTTTGATTTGTCCTTGGTAGTTGGGTCGTCTGTTTAGCTGCTTGGTATTTTGCTTGAGTGATTTCTTTTATACACAGTAGAGTTTATATATCAATTTGCTTATCAGTCCATGCATTTTCTTTTTAATACATTGAAAATAAAAAAGAATAGGTATTTTGCATTGGTTGGTATTTTTGTCTTTGAACCTTTATCATTAGATTAGCACATTTAGCGAAAGATTTCATTTTACTTCTGAGTTACAAAGTTAAAATTGAAGATTACATTGTTTTTATTTAGCATATGATTCACTAAAAAGTTAAAGTTAGGCTTTGCATTATATCTATTTTTATTTTCATGCAGAGTCATAACACCATGAGTTTCATTTCCATAACTATTTGAGTAATCACGACCAATTAAATTTATGCTTTAAACTAAAATTGATTAGTCACGATTTTATTTTTTAGGGTGCACAAACTAGCCTAGGATTTAGTGCCTTGGAATAGGATTTTGTGAGTAAAACTTCTCCAAGGCAATTAAATCAACTTATGTGTCTGAGACAGGGAGTTGAGAAATCCATTGTATAGTTGGTAATATCAGGAGGCTCCGCTCACACCAGAATTAATCATGAGATCGTGCGAAGTTAGTTGAAGGGATAACCCTTGGATACTCACCTAGCGTCAGAGATATTTCAGTGGATTTATTCGTATTTGGGGATCTTGCTAATTCCCATACCTCTGTGAGAGGCAGTGCTTTCAAGGTTTCAGGATTTTCTACCCTGCCCATACGGTGATCCAGACTTACGACTACTCGCCTGTGCATCGGTTATACAATGCTTTATTAGTTGCTTGACTTAGGTTTCTCATAGGTTACTTGCAGGGGTTATTCTACTTGTATCCTGAGTCAGATAGGGGTCGGACAACACACAACCTTTATGGAGGATTACTTCTTCAGGGGGATCTAACCGACTGGTTGTTAAGCCTACGAGGACCCTTGTAACTGATTTTGTTACCTCCAAAATTTAGCGGGGAGTCTCAGGTCCCTCTTGGACGAGACATGCCTTCTTTAGCGAGGGAGGCTACTCAGCCACTTTATCCCATTTGCATGCATATTGGTCATTTGAATTTTTAGTATGCTCTTTGATTACTAGTTGACCCTAGGAATCTGGTTTTTGGTTTCATTATCATGGATATCAGAGTGCCTTTTACTCCTCCATTCACTGCTACCCCCCCCATGATGCGTCCTCATTTCATGGGGGCACACCCTTCTATTTTTTACAATGGTATGCACGATTACAAAACTCAATCCGTACCTTGGGTCTCTAGTCATTTTTCTGTTGATATGCCTTCCCACGTGCAACCCCCTCCCTGGTATACTTATATGAATCCTAGCATTGGATCCGGGGGCACCATCGCTCCCATGCCCACTTCTTCATTTGATATGAATCATTTTCCCATGGGAGGTTCGAACCTTCCACCTTATGGATCCAATCCTAGCTATGCTCTTTTAGGATCCAGTGCTCAAATGGGTGCTTATTACACCCCGCTCATGTATCTTTCATATGCCATGTCGGTCCCTTTAAACACTTTTTCTGTACCAGGTCCTCAAGTACCCCTGGGTCTTTCGTATGGGGAAAATCAATTTTATAATTTGGGCTTCCTTTCTTATGGGACACCCTCACAAGGGGGCAATATATATCCTCACTCGAATAATTCTTATCCTACCTCAGTCTCTTTGCAGACCTCAGTGATGATGCCTGTCTATACCTCTTCAGACCACCTTGGCATAAACCACCATGTTTCTGGGCTAGGACAGGGAGTATACTAGGATCCTTTCTGGCCTGCAATGTTTCAGAATCAATCTTTTCCGGGAGCTTGGAATCAAATACCGCAACCTATTTCTATCCACACCATTGTAAGCCACACCAACGCACCATCGCCCACCTCTGCTAGTCATGTCGGAGATGAGTCAACACTTTCTACAAATCATGTCGACAACTCACTTCCAACCTCTGCCAATCATGTTGGGGGCACCATCCTTTTCACCCCGGATCATAGCCGTGTCACTTCTCCGACTCCTATTCATCATACAGGAGATGACTCTCTTTCCTCCGCCAGTCCCATCAAGAAACCTAAATGTCTCAGACGTAAGCCTAGATTCCTTTGCAAGACTTGTGAAGGAATCCATCTTACTCTCTTGTGCCTAGTGACTACCGGGAAACCATAGGCATGGGGCTCACCCAAAATCCCTTCGGACTCTGAGACACCCATGGTCCCTCCTCACACCACTTCACCTTTAATGATCTTGGCAGTCTCACCATTGAGATTTTCCTCTGAGCTCACCCCCTCCATGGAGGGTGAAGCGTCTCCTGCCCATGTTACCATGCATCCTCTTCAACCTATAATTGAAGAAGTAACCACGTCAGTGCCATTTATGGTCAACCTGACTCTCCCTAAAAAGAGTGATGCACCCTCCAGTCATGTCATCAACATTCCAAGTCTTCCCCCTTCTGAACAAGAGAGATTCATTGTTCCTCTGAATACTCTCTCTCCGAACTCTGACGAGGTCCCCTTCGACTAGGATGACCTGAAGGGACATCCCATACCCCCACCTATGGTTGTTCCACTAAGAGACATTATTCGAAACATAACAGACACTATGTACTCCATTAGCAATTTCTCCTCCTTAACTTGGAGAGATTTGGGCTTTCCCAAGATTTTGTCAGCTATCTGCAGGATACTAACTTTCGGCAGAAGGCCAGGATGGGAACTTTGGCCTCCCCCTTTACATGTTGATTAAAACAAAACATGAGTCTTAGTTAAGCTCTTTTCCGACTCATTACTAAAAATTGAAAAGATCGTCGAGTGATTTGTCCCTTTCACACTCGTTAAAATTGGATTTGAAAGATCATGAGTCTTAGTTAAGCTCTTTTCCGACTCGCTATCAAAAATGGAAAAGATCGCCGAGTGAACTTGTCTTCTTCACACTCATAAATTGGATTTGAAAAGATGTCTATTTGGCTCAAGTTTACCCCTTTTTCACACCAAGTAGACTAAAATATATAAAAAGGACATTTTTTGGTGTTAAATTGTGATTGCATCTCATGCCCTTGCTTGCAGTATTGAACTCTTAGCCGGTTCTCACTTTGCGTTATAAACCATGGACCAAGCAGTTTGCATCCTCAACCAAGCAGAGCCTTTTCTATATCCTTCGCAATTTGACACCTTATACCCTGGGGGGAACATCACCCCGAGTGTCCACCTCTCGCATGCATTTCCTTGCATTGAGCATAGGTACGTTCCACTGCTGGAACTAGTTTTGCTTACTTGACACACTCGTTCCCTCCTCTATATCATAGCATTTACTTGTTATGAAAACACAAAAAAATATGGGTTGGAAGGGAGTACTATATTGTAATTGGCAGCAGTCGTGTCACCTTTGAAAAGAGCACAAAGTTATTGAGTCCTTGCGTCATCATAATTTTGGGTTTAGCATGGCCTTAGGTAGCTGATATCGTTACAGAATTTTCTCTACCGACTAGTTAATCTTCTAGCCACTATAGAGAACATTATGGATGCCTCCTACATCTAATTGTCAAATCATTAAGTCCATGCTGCTAGATTCCATTGTATGTCTCATGCTCTTGTTCAAAGGAAGTCTATCAACCTGTGTTGGCCACTCCTCAGAAATCTTGACTTCGCATGTCGTCCATACCCTCAATTTGTCTTAGAATCACATGATACTTTGGTCTTATGATGCACCTTGGCCCTACTTTCATCATTGGTAGGTCACCTTGAACCCAACAATCAACATTCCATCATGGGTTATTGACTGGGTGGTTTCCCTTGTGTTTGATGGCAATACATCTATTCACACTTTGGGATTCATGCAGTGTCTTGGATGCCATTAGCCTTATTGGTGGTTTTCTCGCCTTTGTCAGTAGTTTTCATCACTGGTTGTTATTCAGAGGGTTTTTTTCGTGTACCACTTGCATTTGGCACACGCGAAAGATGCACATGGTCGTTGGTTCGTGAACATGTTCTTCGTTTGATCTCCACCAAATCATGAAGCTCCTACTTTGTTCCTCGTGCTGACTGATGAGATATGCCTTAATGCTCTCCTTTCAGTGGGTCTCTTTCCATCGACTTCAGCTCATGTATTATGGATACGAGACTTAGAGTTTTATGAGTACCTTGAGGTTTGCAGTCATTAGTGGTAGGCTCTCTCGCCATTGACAGATGGGAATACATCAATGTCTCCTGACCAATGGTCTCTCAAATGTTCGACACCACCTCCTTTATTCACATTTGTGGAGATGTACTCGATGCCTTGATACCTACTTTCATCATTGATAGGTTGTCTCGTGTTTGTTAATGGTATACCTCAATGACTGGTAATCAAACGATGTCTCATCATGTTCGACCTCAACTCATTTATTCACATGATGTAGACTTGCACCATTGGTGGATTGTATTGAAGACTTGAAGACATAACTTTGTAGACACAGCTTTCCTGAGTTGTTGCTTCCATTTCATTGGACCGGTAACTATTTGACTTCAACGATCATGGGAGATTATATTGTACTCCATGGTATACAGATATCTTCAGATTGGTTTTGAGACTGGTTTCACTGGGCCTTGTTCGTGACTATGACAACTATTGGCATGTAACCGCATTTATATTTGCCTACTCATGGCCATGAACACTTTTTGGTATATTTTCCACATGGATCTGCATTGTATTTTTGGCAGCCATGTATGCAAAGTCAATACATAATGTAATGAGAAATTGAGTTCGTCCAGCTGGTTCTCTACCACTCCACTTCTGGGTAATTTATAATGTATGTTGGCCATCGCAGAGACTCCTTTGATCTCACACATTAGGGGGCATCTGTTATAGCAAGATTTTCCTCACCATTGCTATCTTTCACAGAGGGCCTTTTTCCATTTCCCTATGCAGACTTATCAACCGTCTTTTTGATAAATACAGAGCCAAAATTATATATTTTTCCACATATACGCTTCCTAACTGCTTTGCAAGATGTGTATATGCTTGTTGCTCCGCTACAGCTCATGTATATCGAGATTTGTGCCAGAAAATACAAACTGAGGTCGGGTTTCCATGTCACGACAAATGATCTCTGATCTTTGGCCTTCCATATACTGGAAATGTTCTGACTCGACCCTTCAGTTTCATTCTGGAGGCTAGAAGAGCACAATTTCAAGCTATGGAAAAAGAGAGAGAACGCATTCAACTTTGAGAGAAAAGTTACTCTGGAGAAATTACTTCATATTGAGTCTGCATCCCTTTGTCCCTCAAGTCTGAACACAATGTTTAGCCCCCAAGCTCTTCCCTTATTGTCATGAGGATATCATTATCTCTTTGCTATGATCTTGCCTTTGGTGGAGGATTGAAGTGGTGGAGACCCAGTTGGAAGGAACTTGGTTTCTTGGTTTCAAACCGTGTCGACACGGAAGTCTGTAATGTTGATACTTCTATTGATAAATTATTAATATAAATACTCCTTTCCTGTCTTATCAATATCTTGAAAATATATGATTATTATCCATCGACATGTTTGTAATGTTTTTTAATCGATTGTGCTATATGATGTACTAACTCATTTTATATACTTTCACTATATACTTGCAACGCTTGTTTGTTGAGAACTTCTTGCAAGCGTAAAGCTTTGAGTCAAAGTGATCAATGGTGGAACAACATCAAATGATTGGATTGAGGTAGGTTTCTTCCTCGTATTTCACATTAGTTTATATAGCACATGTTGGAATTGAGTTGATTTCTGCAGTCATACCTATCTGTTGTGGTTTACCCTTGGCCATAGAGAGTTTTTCCCTTGTAACAGAATTGGTGACTCCACTGGGGAGAGATATTCCTTCTAAGGGTTGAAGTATTTTTCCTTCTTACATTGCTCCTTTTCCTTTGTTTTTCTTGTCGTATCACAGTTGGACAGAGTCTGTTCACTCTGGGTCTGAGTTTTCAACCTTTTAACCTTGCCTAGCCTTGTTTTAAAATATATACGCCCTTTTTGCCCTTGTTGTCCCACTACAAGAGGCATATATATGCCCTTTTTGATGGGTATGTGTTATATTCTTTGCACGAGTAGTAGTGACACCTACCTTGGGAAATGTGACACCTACCTTGGGAAATGTGTCATGTATTTAGGTGGTTTTTTCGGCACATGGTTTTTGCCGATGGTTTTCTATTTTTGGTTAAGGAATTAGGGTTTTGAACTAATCCAGGTCATTGGGATAGGGTTTTGGATGCCACTGGCTCCTATATGTATATTGTATTGTAAACAATGTAACACAATGAATGAATATAATATATGTTGGTTTTCCCAGTTTGGGTTTCCGAGGGAAAAATCTATGTGTAATGTTTGTATTTGCCATTGTATATTTTTTGTTCTTTTCTGAATATTTGTTTACAATAGACATTGTACAAGGTTAGAATTTACATTTGGTATCAGATCTTTATTGGCTTTAGGGGGACGCCTTTGTGGTCAAGGGTTTGGCTCGAGACTGTGATAATCCTTGTTACAATGGGAGATCTGTGGTATTGGTTTTAAGGTGAAAAGAAATGGAAAGCAATTCAAAGATGGAGATCAAGAAGTTTAATGGAAAAATCTTTGAGCTATGGAAGCTCAAGATGGAAGATATTTTGGTGGACAAAGATCAGTGGATCGCGGTAGATCCAGGTACTGCACCTACAGGAACTTATGCAGATGACTAGAAAAATATGGATCGGAAGGCAAAGAGCACAATACGAATGTGTCTCTCCGATTCAATATTACTGAATGTGTAAGAGGAAGCTACAACCAAGGATTTATGGGAAAAGTTGGGGAAGTTGTATCAGTCTAAGTCCCTGGTAAATAAACTATTCCTAAGAAATAAGTTGTATAACTTGAGGATGAGAGATGGAGACTTGGTGGCAGAGCATTTGAACGCCTTCAATACTGTGGTAATTCAGTTAGTATATGTTGAGATTAAAATTTCATATGAAGATAAATGTATCAGTTTGTTGTGTTCTTTACCAGACTCGTGGGATAGTCTGGTTGTGGCCATAGGTAGTAATACAACTTCTTTGATGTTTAAAGAAGTGGTCTCATCCTTGTTGTCGGAGGATATGAGATGAAAGAATATGGAAGGACATAACAGAGACACATTATTTGCAAAAGGACATTCCCAAGAAAGAAATAGATCTAATTTCTCAAGTGGGAGATCTAATTCTAAGGGTAGATCTAAATCTCCTGGAAAGTTTGTAAGGGTATGTTGGAGGTGTGGAAAAGAAGGGCACTACAAGAAGAAGTGTAGATCCAAAGTTGAGAAAAAGAAGGGATCTGAAGAATCTTCTTCTACAGAAGAAAAGACCTCTAAAGAAGAAGGAGGGGATGTGTACTTTGGCCTCTTCAAGCACACATGCAAATCATGACGCATGGTTGATTGAATCTGGTGCATCCTTTCATATGACTCCCCACAGGGAGTGGTTCTGCGAATATGAAAAGTATGATGGAGGTAATGTTTTCTTTGGTAATGATTCGACAACCAGAATCATAGGAAGAGGAAGGTTCAAGTTGAGACTTGTAGATGGAAAGATTAGAACACTACCTGGTGTTCTACACATCCTAGGTATGGCCAGAAATTTGATTTCTGTAAGAAAAATGGAAGATGCAAGGGTAAAAACAATTTCTGAAAAGGGAACTTGCAGGATGGTTCGAGGAGCAATGGTATTGATGAAGGGAGTTCAGTTTGGAACTCTGTATAAGTTGCTAGAAAGCACTATTAGTGATGGGTGTAATAGCTCCATTGTTCTTGATATTGGAGTTGAAGAAGAAAGAACTCCTACAATCTCTAGAGAAAAGGTTATGTTGTGGCATCAAAGACTGGGGCATATCAGAGAGAAGGGTCTTTGACTACTACACGGTAAAGGTATGGTTGAAGGTATGTCTAACTGCTCTCTAGATTTTGATTTCTGTGAACATTGTCTATATGGGAAGCAGAATCGGGTAAGATTCCCCTCTGGTGCAACGAGGGCAGAAGGAGTTTTACAACTAGTTCATAGTGATGTTTTTGGACCTGTGTCGGTCCCATCATTGGGAAAATCTATGTACTATGTCTCATTTATAGATGAATTCTCAAGGAAAACTTGGATATATTTCCTTAGGAAGAAATCTGAAGTCTTTGACAGGTTTAAAGAGTTTAAGGCTCTTGTTGAGAATCAAACAGATAAAAGAATTAAGGTGCTAAGAACAGATAATGGTGGAGAGTTCTGCGGGAATGAATTTGAAGAATTCTGTAAGAAGTCCAGTATAGCAAGGCAGAAGACTACTCCATATACACCTCAGCAGAATGGAGTTGCAGAAAGGATGAACAGGACGTTGATGGAAAAGGCAAGGTGCATGCTCAGTGGTGTCGAGTTAGGGTAGGAATTTTGGGCAGAGGTAGTGGGTACTGCATGTTATCTGGTCAACAGATCACCCTCATCAACGTTGGGTGACAAGACTCCACAAGAGGTATGGACTGGTAAAGAACCTTCTCTCACACATCTTAAGGTATTTGGCTACGATGCATATGTTCATGTTCCAAAGGAAAACATGAGTAAGTTGGATAAGAAGGATGAAAAATGTATCTTTATTGGATATAAAGATGGTCTCAAAGGTTATAAGCTTTG
>ML785342.1:212655-256629 GCA_009831015.1 Picea engelmannii
TGAAATTGCCTAAGGGAAATACAACATGTGAAGAGTTAACAACAATGAGCTCATACAATATATCAATCTCAAATCATATTACAATAGTCAAATGACAAAACCATGAAAGAATAACAAAGCTAAGAATTCCCTTCTCCTAATTACAAGACTAATTCCAAAAACTCAAGCTTCAATCCTAATTGCTAATTGAATCCTAAGTGAATTCTCATGAAGAGAGATCACTCTCTTATATACATGAAGAAGATAACCATCTCATAATTGCAGATCCACTATTCTCTCAACCACTCTCAACTACTTTCCCATTATTACAAGATATGATCCCTTTAAATCCTCACACATATCTCTCATATATCTTAGATAAGATATTCTAACCAAATCTCCATGATCTTCTCCTTGAAGAGAGGCTTGAATAATTATCTCCTTTGGAATGGTGGAAGAGATATTCGAGAAGTCTCTTTGAATTAATCATCCACATATTCCTACACATTACAAAGCTCACACATAATTTGAGATATATATGAAAACATGTATATTTTCTAATATTTAATCATAAATTCACTTTTAATACTAAAATGAATAAAGTGGAAAATAATAATGTGAAACCCAAATGTATTTATGAAAATGGTATGATGAAGGTTTAATGGGGCGATGAAATGTAAGGAATAGTGAAGGGAAAGGTGGATGAAAATACGACATTTCTGAGTCCCAACACATATCATTCACTAAAAAGTTAAAGTTAGGCTTTGCATTATATCTATTTTTATTTTCATGTAGAGTCATAACACCATGAGTTTCATTTTCATATCTCTTTGAGTAATCACGACCAATAAAATTTACTCTTTAAACTAAAATTGATTAGTCACGATTTTGTTTTTTAGGGTGCACAAACTAGCCTAGGATTTAGTGCCTTGGAATAGGATTTTGTGAGTAAAACTTCTCCAAGGAAATTAAATCAACTTATGTGTTTGAGACAGGGAGTTGAAAAATCCATTGTATAATTGGTAATATCAGGAGGCTCCGCTCACACCGGAGTTAATCACGAGGTCATGCGAAGTTAGTTGAAGGGATAACCCCTGGATACTCACCTAGCGTCAGAGATATTTCTGTGGATTTATTCGTATTTGGGGATCTTTCTAGTGCCCATACCTCTATGAGAGGCAGTGCTTTCAAGGTTTTGGGCTTTTCTACCCTGCCCATACGGTGATCCGGACTTACGACTGCTCCCATGTGCATCGGTTATACAATGGTTTATTAGTTGCTTGACTTAGGTTTCTCATAGGTTACTTGCAGAGGTTATTCTGCTTGTATCTTGAGTAAGATAGGGGTCGAACAACACACGGCCTTTATGGAGGATTACCTCTCTGGGGGGATCTGACCGACTGGTTGTTAATCCTACGAAGGCCCTTATAACTGATTTTGTTACCTCCAAACTTTAGTGAGGAGTCTCAGGTCCCTCTTGGACGAGACATACCTTCTTTAGCGAGGGAGGCCACTCAACCACTTTAGACCGTTTGCATGCATATTAGTCGTTTGACTTTTTAGTATGCTCTTTGATTACTAGTTGACCCTAGGACTCTGGTTTTTGGTTTCATTATCATGGATAGCAGAGTGCCTTTTACTCCTCCATTCATTGCTACCCCCCCCCCCCCCCCCATGATGCCTCCTCATTTCATGGGGGCAAACCCTTCTGTTTTTTACAATGGTATGCACGATTACAACACTCAATCCGCACCTTGGGTCTCTAGTCATTTTTCTGTTGATATGCATTCCCACATGAAACCCCCTCCCTAGTATACTTATATGAATCCTAGCATTGGATCCAGGGGAACCATCGCTCCCATTCCCACTTCTTCGTTTGATATGAATCGTTTTCCCATGGGAGGTTGGAACCTTCCACCTTATGGATCCAATCCTAGCTATGCTCTTTCAGGATCCAGTGCTCAGATGGGTACTTATTACACCCCGCCCATGCATCTTTCATCTTCCATGTCAGTCCCTTTAAACACTTTTTTTGTACCAGGTCCTCAAGTACCCCCAAGTATTTCGTATGGGGAAAATCAATTTTATAATTTAGGCTACCTTCCTTATGGGACACCCTCACAAGGGGGAAACATATATCCTCACTCGAATAATTCTTATCCTACCTTGGTCTCTTTGCAGACCTCAATGATGATGCTCTTCTAGACCTCTTCAAACCACCTTGGCATAAACCACCATGTTTATGGGCCAGGACAGGGAGTATACCAGGATCCTTTATGGCCTGCAATGTTTCAGAATTAATCTTTTCTGGGAGCTTGGAATCAAATACCACAACCTATTGCTAGCCCAACCAATGTAATCCACACCAGTGCACCATCACCCACCTCTACTAGTCATGTTGGAGGTGAGTCAACACTTTCTACAAATCATGTCGACAACTCGCTTCCAACCTCTGCCAATTATGTTGGGGGCACCATCCTTTTCACCTCGGATCATTGTCGTGTCACGTCTCTGACTCCTATTCATCATACAAGAGACAACTCTCTTTCCTCCGCCAGTCCCATCGAGAAACCTAAACGTCTCAGACTTAAGCCTAGATTCCTTTGCAGGACTTGTGAAGGAAGCCATTTTACTCGCTTGTGCCCAGTGACTGTTGGGATACCAGAGGCCTGGGGCTCGCCCAAAAGCCCTTCGGACTCCGAGACTCCCATGGTCCCTCCTCACACCACTTCACCTTTAATGATCCAGGCGGTCTCACCGCCGAGATTTTCCTCTGACCTCACCCCCTCCACGAAGGGTGAAGCGTCTCCTGGCCCCATTACCATGCATCCTGTTCAACCTATAATTGAAGAAGTGACCACGCCGGTGCCATTTATGGTCAAACCGACTCTCCCTAAAAATATTGATGCACCCTCTAGTCACGTCATCAATATTCCAAGTCTTCCCCCTTCTGAACAAGAGAGATTCATTCTTCCTCTGAATACTCTCTCTCTGAACTCTGACGAGGTCCCCTTCGACTGGGACGACCTGACGGGACATCCCATACCCCCACCTATGTTTGTTCCACTAAGAGACATTATTTGAACCATAACAGAGACTATGTACTCTGTTATCACTTTCTCCTCCTCGACTTGGATATTTTTGGGCTTTCCCAAGCTTTTATCAGCTATCCGCAGGATACTGAGTTTCGGCAAAAGGCCGGGATGGGAACCTTGGCCTCCCCCTTTACATGTTGATTAAAACAAAACACGAGTCTTAGTTAATCTATTGTCTGAATCGTTACTAAAAATTGAAAAGATCGTTGAGTGATTTGTCCCTTTCACACTCGTTAAAATTGGATTTGAAAGATCATGAGTCTTAGTTAAGCTCTTTTCCAACTCGCTATCAAAAATGGAAAAGATCATTGAGTGAACTTGTCTTATTCACACTCGTAAATTGGATTTGAAAAGGCGTCTATTTGGCACAAGTTTACCCCTTTTTCACACCAAGTAGACTAAAAGATATAAAATAGGACATTTTTTGGCATTAAATTGTGATTGCATCTCATGCCCTTGCTTGAAATATTGAGCCTTTAGCCGGTTCTCCCTTTGCATTATAAACCATGGCCCAAGCAGTTTGCATCCTCAACCAAGCAGAGCCTTGTCTATATCCTTCGCAATTTGACACCCTATACCCTGGGGGGAACATCACCTTGAGTGTCCACCTCTCGCATGCATTTCCTTGCATTGAGCATAGGTACGTTCCACTGCTGGAACTAGTTTTTCTTACTTGCGACACTTGTTCCCTCCTCTGTATCATAGCATTCACTTGTTATGAAAAAACAAAAAAAGACGGGCGGGAAGGGAGTACTATATTGTAATTGGCAGCAGTCG
Source organism: Picea engelmannii (assembly GCA_009831015.1). Taxonomy (NCBI): domain Eukaryota; kingdom Viridiplantae; phylum Streptophyta; class Pinopsida; order Pinales; family Pinaceae; genus Picea; species Picea engelmannii. The sequence continues at coordinate 216,507 of ML785342.1, forward strand.
TGTCGCCTTTGAACAGAGCACAAAGTTATTGAGTCCTTGCATCATCATAATTTTGGGTTTAGCATGGCCTTAGGAAGATGATCTCATTATAGAATTTTATCTACCGACTGGTTAATCTTCCAGCCACTATAGAGAACATTATGGATGCCTCCTGCATCTAATTTTCAAATCATTAATTCTATGCTGCCAAAGTCCACCGTATGTCTCATGCTCTTTTTCAAAGGAATTCTATCAACCTGTGTCGGCCACTCCTCATAAATCTTGACTTCGCATGTTGTCCATACCCTCAATTTGTCTCAGAATCACATGATACTTTGGTCTTATGATGCACCCTGGCCCTACTTTTATCATTAGTAGGTCACCTTGAACCCAACAATCAACATTCCATCATGGTTTGTTGACTGGGTGGTTTCCCTTGTGCTCGACAACAAGACATCTATTCACACTTTGGGATTCGTGTAGTGTCTTGGATGCCATTAGCCTTATTGGTGGTTTCCTCGCCTTTGTCAGTAGTTTTCATCACTGGCTACTATTCAAAGGGTCTTTTTCGTGTACCACTTGCATTTGGCACACGCGAAAGATGCACAGGGTCGTTGGTTCGTGACCATGTTCTTCGTTCGATTTCCACCAAATCATGAAGCTCCTGCTTTGTTCCTCGTGCTGACTGATGAGAGATGCCTTAATGCTCTCCTTTCAGCGGGCCTCTTTCCATCGACTTTAGCTCATGTATTCTGGATGTATTGAGGTTTGCAGTCATTAGTGGTAGGCTCTCTCGCCATTGACAGATGGGAATACATCAATGTCTCCTGATCAATGGATCTCTCAAATGTTTGACACCGCCTCTTTTATTCACATTTGTGGAGATGTACTCGGTGCCTTGATACCTACTTTCATCATTGGTAGGTTGTTTCGCATTTGTTAATAGTATACCTCAATGACCGGTAATCAAACGATGTCTCATTGTGTTCGACCTCAACTCATTTATTCACGTGATGTAGATTTTCACCATTGGCGGATTGTATTGAAGACTTGAAGACATCACTTTGTAGAAACAACTTTCCTGATTTGTTGCTTCCATTTCATTGGACTAGTGCCTATTTGACTTCATTGATCATGGGAGATTAGATTGTACTCCATGGTATACAGATATCTTCAGATTGATTTTGAGACTGGTTTCACTGGGCCTTGTTCGTGACTATGACATCTATTGGCATGTAACCGCATTTATATTTGCCTACTCATGGCCATGAACACTTGTTGGTATATTTTCCACATGGATATGCATTGTATTTTTGGCAGCCATGTATGCAAAGTCAGTACATAATGTAATGAGAAATTGAGTTCGTCCAGTTGGTTATCTACCACTCCACTTCTAGGTAATTTATAATGTATTTCGGCCATCGCAGATACTCCTCTGATCTCACACATTAGGGGGCATCTGTTATAGCAAGATTTTCCTCACCATTGTTATCTTGCACATAGGGCCTTTTCCATTTCCCTATGCAGACTTGTCAACCCCCTTTTTGATAAATCCAGAGCCAAAATTATATATTTTTCCACATATACGCTTCCTAACTACTTTGCAGGATGCGTATACACTTGCTGCTCCACTACAGCTCGTGTATATCGGGATTTGTGCTAGAAAATACAAAATGAGGTTGGGTTTCCATGTCACGACAAATGATCTTTGATCTTTGGCCTTCCATATACTGGAAACGTTCTGACTCGGCCCTTCAGTTGCATTCTGGAGGCTATAAGAGCACAATTTAGAGCCATGGAAAAAGAGAGAGAAAGCATTCAACTTTGAGAGCAAAGTTACTCTGGAGAAATTACTTCATATTGAGTCTGCATCCCTTTGTCCCTCAAGTCTAAACACAATTTTCAGCCCCCAAGCTCTTCCCTTATTGTCAATAGGATCTCATTATCTCTTTGCTATGAGCTTGCCTTTGGTGGAGGATTGAAGTGGTGGAGACCCAATTGGAAGGAACTTGGTTTCTTGGTTTCGAACCGTGTCGACACGGAAGTATGTAATGTTGATACTTATGTTGATCAATTATTAATAGAAATACTCCTTTCTTGTCCTATCGATATCTTGCAAATATATGATTATTATCCATGGGCATGTTTGTAATGTTTATTAATGGATTGTGCTATCTAACGTGCTTACTCATTTTATATACTGTCACTATATACTTGCATCGCTTGTTTGTTGAGAACTTCTTGTAGGTGTAAAGCTTTGGGTCAAAGTGCTCAACGGTGGAACGATATCAAATGATTGGATTGAGGTAGGTTTCTTCCTCGTATTTCACATTAGTTTATATAGCACATGTTGGAATTGAGTTGATTTCTGCAGACATACCTGTCTGTTGTGGTTTACCCTTGGCCATAGAGAGTTTTTCCCTTGTAACAATTTCTCATTACTAATTCACCCGCTCTTAATAATCCAACAACAATTTCATAGAAGAACTTTTATCATGCTTCATATGATATAATGTTATCTAACCATTTTAGGGAAATACTATTATAACACATACCTATTGGGAAAATTGGTAGTTTCATTTTAAATTTCATTTTACCTATTGTTAGAAGTATTGTACATATCATTCATGATGCTTGGATCATTTGTGATTATCACATAAACAAACTGAACCTCATACTCCAACATATTAAATATGAGATCAAGGCCATTCTTATTTTTCAGTTTTAAATGCACTGTTGTTGAATTTGCATTCCCAATTTTTTATTTTGCAAATCTGGGACAAATGGTGAGAAATCATAATAGATACATATAACAAAAAAATTATAGATATTGGTGATACCTTTTTAACAGTATAAGGTACACCCAAAATGAAGGTCGGGACTAAAAAACAGGTCTTTCCAAAAACTTGAATTGACTTATTGGGCCATTCAAAAAAACTCAAATTGGTACCTAGATATTTATTTTGAAAATGTCAAAAAATGGCCTAGAATAATGAAAAATGTATAAAAAAGAGGTTGTAGATTTTAGCAATATATTTCCAACAATATAATGCGTTCCCAAAACGAAGGCCAAGATAAAATCCAGGTCTATTTAAAAACTTTAAAATACGTTTAAACACGAGTACGACTGAGTTCACTAAGTTTCTTGATATGCTTCTTGAAATCGAGTTGAAACTTTATCCTAGCATGCCTCCGGGAAGTTAGTTGAAAGTTGATCCCAATTGAGTTCTCAGATTAATTTCTAAATGTATCGGATGATATTTCAAAGTGTCTTTTATTTTCTTTGGGGAAAGGCCGAATAGATCCGAAAATTAAAGTGAGAAACCTAAAAAACAAGTTAAGTTTTCAAGCATAAATTTGAAATGTAAGAGTTATACAAAAGCCTCGAAGCTACCTAACTTTGAAAAATCATAACCTTCTCACACAAACTCCAATAAAGAAACCGTTTTTTTTTTGTTTTTTTTATTTTATTTTATTATTATTATTATTATTATTATTATTATTATTATTATGGATGGGAATTTCAAAAAAGTGTTCATACATCTAGATTTAATGTAAATTAAGCAATGTTCATAATGAATGAAGCACAACTTAGCTCCTAGGTGAGACAATCTAACTACATGTTTTCATACCTATGGGTGTCGAAATTGGATTTTGAAAGTTGCATAGAGGTTGCAATCCTTGGAAATCTATAGGTATCCTATTTTAAAGATAAAAAAACATATTTATTTGTAACCATAGTTTGCATGAAGGATTTTTTTTTTTTAATGAAAGTCTAATTCTAGTTTAAAATGATGATTTACCTAAATTGATTTTTTTAGGCTCATCTTACATCTTTATTATATAGGATTCTATGATGATAACCTTCATTGGCATGATTTATAAGAATTTGAAAGATTTTAACATGTAAATATGGTCAATTAGAAATTAGAAAGCCTAATACCAAACACTTTTCGAAATAGTCAATTCTTCGTGAAACATGATTCTAAGTAAAGCTGTATACACTTCCACATAGGTTAGTGCTAATAAAATTCAAGATTCACAATATAAAAAATTATGTGACATACAAAATAATAAATGCAGGAAAACAAACTTGCAAGGTAAATCAGATTTTGAAAATACAATAAAGGCATACTTTCATAACTGTGTATAAAAACATGAAAATCAAATGTGCATCTAGTAAATGTTGACCTAGTAAGCAACACGGTTCTCAGTTAATCTGAATATAATGAAATCTATTAAAGGAGTGCCCATATCAAGAAGCTTGATTTAAAAGTAAAGGTAGGGGAGGCGCATAAGTTGGTTGACTTGGGGATATTTGATGCCTCAAAAAATCCCTAGAACATTAAGAGATATATCATCACTAACAAATATTTATTTCATTTTATATGCATTAAGAGCAAAGAATACGGATTTATCCTTAGCCATATGATAAGATGATCCAAAATTTGTAAGCCACGTGAGACGTGGTGATGGATGGATGATGAGGTTGTTGAGTTGTAAAAGAAAAAATATCGCCTTCCTTCTCTAGAATTATCCTATAAGCTCCCTTTTACAAATAAATTTCTTTTTTGACTTAAGTGACCGATTTTGATCAAATAAGTGAAAATTATTTTTACAATAAAGTTGTCTTATAACTTAATGTTGCATGCAAAAAGTAACTTTGAAACAAAACAATAAAGTTACTAGTGATTTACTTGTATAATTTAAGTGAAATAAAAATTACAATATAATTCTTTTATAACTTAAGTTGCATGTGCTTTTGCAAAAAGTAAATTACAAAAAGAAAGACTTAAACTTGGGTTTCTATTTCAATAAAGTAAGTTTCAACCAAGTGAGTTATTGCAAAAAATATAACAAGTGTTAAAAATGGGCAAGGGTTTTTTTTATCTTTTCCTTTTTTAATCTTTCATTTATTTTTTATTTTTAACTCATGACTTCCTTGAAGTGTTTGCTTACACCAAAACCGTCATTGTTGCATCTAAAACACTTCAAACACCATCGCACACAAAAATAATAAAATTTATGAAAAACATCAAAATGTTATATGTTCAGAGTTAAATTTCAGTTAGACTACCCAAAAAATGCAACTTTTCCTTATGTTTCTAATTTTCCATGATTGCAAAAGGCATAGGACAAAGAAAATATGCAAAAAAAAAACTCTTTATTTATAAATTGCCAAGATCACAAAGGGTGCAAGAAAAGAGTATATGCATATGGAAAAGGAAGAAAACTAGAAATATAAATATAAAAATTGAAATGATAAATTAAAACAGTGTAAAACATGTTTAAAAAAAATTAAAAGTGAAATTGTATACCTTTGAATTTGACATAAATGATTATATCTAGGGAAAATAGAAACCTTTTTAGTTGAAACAAAAAGGGGTTTTAACTAAAAATGAGACTTCAAATGTCCTAAACAATTCACTCGACCCAAAAACACTAAAAAATATTAGAATCAATGAGTCATTTGTGCATGTAGTGACACAAGTTCGGGATATTAATCAATAATGAAAACAATTCTTCATAGGAGCTTTGATACCACATTCAAGAAACAAGGTATACCCACACAGATCAAACACCTTCAGGAAATCACCTGCACAAATAGATAAAATATTAGTAACCTAAAGTATAAATGTTTAAAACCCTCAAAGATGGCACCAATCCATTATCCCAGCTAATGCAACCACTTGAAGAAATATAAAAAAGTTACATGAGCATCTCTCAAAAATTGATTATCAACAAATGATCCTCCATACTCTTTAAATAGATATCATGGAGCAATCATGTGTTAAGTCATGGATCAAGTATCATTATTATTAAGGAGAAGATGAACCATTAGATCATTTTATGTTTATAACATAATCATGAGATTATGATTAGAGAACTGCAAAAGCACACTAAAGAAACATATTTTACCGAAATACACATTAGACCATGTTGAACTTAACTAACTCCAAAGCGTCTAAATATCCTAGTAGGAAAATATCATGAAAGCATATCCTCCATTTAAAGGAAACAACTACAATATCTCTTATGTTTTTTCCACTACTCCCCATCTCCAAAGTTATTAAGAATGCTTTTCTTCACCATGTTATGCCCTTCTTATAAAATTGCCCAAATTGACCATCCTAGCATTAAAATTGAGCTCTTATACCAGACTATGGAATCCCCACCAATGATTCTATCCATGGGATGGGTAGCCACTAAATTGATCATTACAATTATAGCTCTCAAGAGATCCAATCACCATACTCCCAACGAAAAAGGTCTCATATGGAGGCCTAGATTTAATTAAATGTATGCACAATGAAAAATAATAAAATGCAGTCGGATATATAATCATGGAATATTAATAAATTCACTATAGTTATACCCCTTATTATTAATTAATTACAGACACACATAGCATGAAAAACACACACATTCTATAACAAAAATGACATTAAATTGTAGATTCATACATAGTGTTGGTTTAGTATCTCTGCATTATACTCTTAACATGATTGACCAGGGTTCATGTCTATTGGGGTTCAAACAAAGCCTCTAAAACTATAGGCCCTCCTGGAAAATCAACCAGAAGGCAACACAGCACACAGAGTGCACTGTGCAGTCTCACCCGAGATAGTCTTAATGGGTGACTGCAATACTCAGGTGTTTGCAGTCTAGGATTGAGTGGAGATCTGAGAAGTGTGCGTTGAGAGTTCTATTTAACTTATTAAAGTAAAATACTGACATTCATGATTATGCATGGAATATAATCAAATCATTCATTCATCATGCTAATATCTACTCAAAACAGTAAAGAAACACAAGTATTCAATCGCATAACACATGGTTTACCGTGGTTCACCCTGTCCTGGGCTATGTCCACAAAAATCTAGCTCTTAAGCTCTTCTATTATGGCAGTTCCAAAACTACAGTGTCGCACGCTTTACAACTCCTCTCAGTTGGGTTGAGATCTATTATGAGGCGGACTAGATCGCACCAGGCTCCTCAACCTACGATCTAACCCTCAAGATCTACCCTCCTGACCCTTTCCAGCTCAACAACTTACAAAGTTAGGTCATACAGAAAAATATTACAACTATTTATCAAAACATGAATCCTTCTCGAGACCCTCTATATCCGCCTCTCTCTCCCGCTATGAGACCTAGGTATCTATATTTATACGTTTTTGTCTCATCATCCATTACAATGTATTACAAAAACCCTAACCCTAACGTCGTTAATTCTTCCATAAATGTGCGTCTGTTGCTCTTCCTTCCATTTGTCAATTTCCTCGTGCATGCCTTCTTTCCCAAAAATATCCTTTCTTTCTTCTTTCGCTTGCTTCCAACAGGCCCCCAAAACTGATATGTGGCTCGTCCCGAGCCATCTAACCTATGTGTGCTTTGTCAATCTTCCTGGTGATCTCTTTGAACTTCTCCATGAGCTTTGTTGCGTGCATTTGGGCCTGCACGATCTTCTCCTTGAGTGCATCCAATACCTTCACTGCAATCTTGTCGCTGGCCAACCTTGCACATTCTGCATGGGCCTATACCATATATGTTTTGGCTTCCTCTGCTTAGGCAGTGACCTTTGTTGCTCGCTCCTGGAGTGGTTCCATTTGAGCCTGACACTCCTTTTTCTGTGTCTGTGCAGTTATGAGTTCTACCTACAGTTTCTTCATTTCTTGCGCCCCTTTGACGCGCTCTGTGATTGGCATTGTCTTATGCCTCTACTTGAGGTCTTGGATAGATGCACTTATCCTTTCTCCTTCTTGGTCCCATTGATGGACCTGTTGATCCTCTTCCAGCTTCGTCCAGAGTTGCATTGTTTTCTTGAACAAGTCATCTTCCGCGTGGACTTGGCGTTCTATCTCTTGTATTTTCTTTGTTGCCTCCTGTTTCCTTTGTTCCCTCACCTCCGGTGGAGTGGTAGGTGTGAGTTCCTCCCGAATATTCTCGATCTCCTTCTAGTATTGATCAAATGTCTGCATAATCTGCACAATCTTTTATGTTGTTGTGAGTTCAGTCGTCTGCGTGTTATTAGGGATCTTCTCGTAGGCTATGACCACTTTCTTCTCTAGTCCCTTCACGCGTTCCCTCTCCTCTTTGGTGTCGAGCTTGTCCTGCTCGAATACCAATTCCAGCTCGTCTCGTTTATCCTTTACCTACTGCAATTTTGTGGTATCCATGCATGCACGAGACTGTACCTCTTATGTAACTGTAACTTGTAGCTTATATAAAGCCTTGGTTGGTATCTGAGGCAATACCAACTGCAGTTGAGACAAGTCCTTTAGGGGTTTCTGCCCCATAATTTCGTCCATGCACAACATGATGGGTGTGATGTGAAATGGTGAACTTGATTGTGCTATCATCTGAACTGTGTCCCTCTCACTTGCTCCAGGTTCTCCTCCTATCTGTGATGCTGACAGGCCCATTTCCATGATGTTGTCGGCTACTTGTTCTTCCTTGATATGCCTGAGGAGTTGTCGCATGTCTACCAACTTTTCTTCAATTATGTCCCTTTGGCGCAAAACATTCCCAAAATCCTCGAATGTGTGGTCCTGGACCACTTGTGCCACCATTTCTTCATCATCCTCTGTGATTGTGTATTCTGAAGGCATTCTATGTGCCTTCATCTTCTTGCGTGCACCCCCTGTTTGGGTGGTTGGCCACTTAGTCAGGCTTGTCTCTTGTTGCACAACACTTGATGTAGTTCCCTGTGCTTCCTCTACCTATTTCTGTTGTACTTGGGGCGCTTGTGTATTGTTCTTCTTCCCCATCTGGACTCGTGTCTTGGATGTACCCCCTTTATTCTATGATGGCTTGTTCTGACCTATCCTTGGTTTCTTAGGTACTGTTACTTCTTATGGTTGTGCATGTTCCTTCCCTACCTCCTCAGCATGTGTATGTTCATGTCTTTCCTCCTCCTCCTCTACCTCTACGGGTATTTCTTAGGTGAGGACTGGAATCCTCCATTCCTCGTCCCAATCCTTAATGACCATTTCTATGTCCCCCTTCCTAATGCAATAGCGTAGTTGTAGCCATTCCTTGTTGGGTTCCTTCCACGCCTGGATCCACATCGCGTGTCTAGTTGATTTGAAGTTGGCTATGCCCTAATAGTTTACAAAACCCTTCGGTTTTATCCTCCAAGTGTTGGCAATGGTCTCATGTAGGTTGCGGAGATATCCTTCGAATATAGTTGCATTCATTATTCTATTCTTGGCATCTAAAGCGACTCCAATTGAAAAGTATCTTGCTCCATGATTGGATTTGGGTCTAGTGGATAAAAATGTGTAATTCGGATCCCTCCATCCCATAATGACTATCAGGATGATCAACCATGAATAATGAAATTAAGTCCCCAGATCCTGCACATCCTTACAGTCGTCTAGAAATAGATTCAACAAATAATGGGCCCAACTGATTGTGGTGCCCTCAGCACATTGTGTTGCAATTGTGAAAACCCCGATCGAAACTTCCTCCTTGCGGCATTTTCTGAGCAACTTGCATGCCATAATTTTTGTGGCCATTCTTGTCGCGATGTCACTAATCTGTTTGATAATGATTCCACACGTCCCCCTTTCAGTGCCGTATTTCTTTTTAATCTTCTCGGCCATTGTTTTCCCCTTTGTTTTGTCCTCAAGGAACTGTGTGGGATCCATGCCCCGTGATGGCATCCCTGTGATGTGTGCAATGAGTTCTACGTCTATTGAGACGAGCTGGTCCAACCACAGATATCCTCCATGTGTGACCGCCATCAACTGCTTGACGCAATTTTTTTCATATTGGCCTCTTCCAAAGTGTGGTAGGTCCAACAAACCTAAAATCCTAGTTTTGGTTAGTCCTGTTGCCCATTGGACTGGTTGATGAATTGGTTCCCCAAAGGGATCTACACCCACAGTCTGTAGGTAGACTTGCTTAGCGAACTCCGGGAATTTGTTTGTGTCTGTTACATCATGGTCTGAGTACCTTAATTTTTATACATAACCTAACAAATTTTCTTTTACCCCTACCCCTTCTCGTATACGCGGAAAAACAATTGTTGTGGGGAGTTGTCTGTGTGGTAACCTAGGTACCTTCTGCTTGTCCTTTCGCGGTGGTGGCTGACTCAAGGTTCCAGCCTCCATTGGTCGTTCTTCAGCATACTTTTCTGGTCAACCGGTGAGATATTCCATTGCTCCCTCATGTGGGTGTTCCGACATGGTTGTCTGTGACTCTTATGGCTCAGTCGTTTCTTCCTGATTTGGAGCTGTCCCGTTTACTCTCAGGGATTCAATGGGTTTTTCTAGTTGCACTTGGTTGCCTACAACCTCATTCTGTTGGTCCTGCCCCCATTCTAGCCTGTCGATGTCCATGCCTTCATGTTTGTCTGTTGGGATTCTTTTTCAATGCGTGTGGGGCTACCCATTGTTGTATCCGACGATGGGATTTTGTCCACATTGACGACTTCTAGTGGTGGAGATGGGTGTTGTTTACTTCCTTGCGATTTCATTTGTTCTCTAGTCCTAACTATCGGTTGTCTAGTCATTTGGCTCGGGTCTCCATGTTTATGTGGTGCCATGGTGGTAAGAACTTGTCATTTGTCGAGCTGAGTAGCCTTTGCAACCTCTACAAATTTCACTCTCTGTTGCATGTGCTCTATCTCTCTCTGCCTTTTCCAACTTCGCAATAATATTTTCTCTCCCGCGTCCTTTCTTTGTATGGGCATCGTGTGAAGCTTTTCAAAGACGTTACCATGATTATGGATTCAATGAACCATTGGTTCCTTCGTACTTGCCATTAATTTCCCTTGTCATCTCCAGTTGGCACAATTAATGCAATGTCATGTCAGTCGTTTCTGGAATTCAATTCTGCTAGCCTTTGTCACTCAACGGTTCCTTTGTCATAGTCTCATTTCCCGCTTGTTTTTTCTTTGAAATGACCATTGGCCATGTCTTCCTTGGACTCGTACTTCTAATTGTGTGTGCTCCTTCTCATTTCGACGCACTGTGATTCTATCCTGTGTGGTGTTGGTACCGTTTTTTTTTTTTTTTTCCTGCATGGTGTCTTTCAAGTTGCGGGTGGTCTACTGTCCTTGTACAGTTTCAGTCGGCTCCCATTGATCATCCCTCTACATTTTGTGCCGCCTAATTCCTTCAACTGTACATCTCCCCCGTTTGTAATAGTTTTTACTTCGTACGGTCCTAACCAATGCATTCTGAGTTTTCCTGGGTGTTGAATGGATTTACTGTCATACATCAACACTAAGTATCCTTCCTTGAAGGTTTTCTTCTTGATATATCTTTCATGCTAAGATTTTTCACTTTCTTTTTAAACTTGTTGGTGGAACCCTACTAGGATCCTATCTTCTTCCATGAACATTAGTTCATTAAGCCTGTCTTGTATTGCGCCTCATTCTATCATGTTCATAATTGCAGCTATGCACAGACTGGGTACCAAAAATTCTAATGGCACCACTTCTTCTTATCCATATACCATTCTGAATGGCGTGTTTCCTATAAAATTCTTGCATGTGGTCTTGTATTCCCACAATATTGTTGGTATTTTCAAGTCCCAATCATCCATGTTGACATTACATATCTTCGTCAGTGCATTTTATAGGATTTTGTTAAAGGATTCTATTGTTTCATTCGCTTGTGGGTGATATGGTGTACTCTTTTGATGATGAACTTCAAATTCCTTAGTCATAGCCTTAATATTTTTGTTAATGAAGTGAGTGCCTTGGTCGCTCATCAAAATTCTTGGGCACCCAAATCTAGTGATCACTTGTTCAAATAGGAAATGTGATGTTGTTTCTGCGCTGCAATATTTGACTGGTGTTAATTCCTCCCATCTTGTCATGGATTTTGTCACAATGATAGTGTACCTTGCTCCTATCCTCTTTGATGGTGGGTTAATTGGTCCCACAAATCTATTGCCCATTTTTCGAATACCTGCAAAGTTACCTTTAGTCACAGTGGAATCTCATCCCTTCAATTAGGTTTACCAACCCTCTGACATATATCGCATCTCTAGTAGTAATATTTCGAGTCTCTGTGAATGGTCGGCCACCATAGTCCTGCGTGCAATACCTTCTGCGTGGTATCTTTTCCTGCGTAATGTCCTCCTTCTATTCCCTCATGGGCTTCAGCTAAAATTATTGGTCTTTCATGCTCTAGCACATATCTTTGCAATATGCTATCTGCGCCCATTTTGTATAAGTGTCCTACAATCTACTGATAGTCTGCATCTCGGACTACCAGGTTTTTCTTCTGCGCAGTGCTATATTCTTGTGGCACAGTACCTGTACTTAATTATTGTATGATGTCTACAAAGTATTCATCGACGATCTGAACTGAAAATAATTTTGTGTCCAGAAATTTATCCTCTAAACGTGTAGGTTCCTCTTCATTCGTGACCCTTGATAGGTGGTCAGGTCCTGAATTCAACTTCCTTGGCTTGACTATTACTTCAAAATAAAATTCTTGAAACAGTAGTAACCATCGACAGATTCTCCCCCCCAACACTAGCTTGTTGACTTGGTACTTAAGGGTTGAGTGATATGTGAACATATTAAAATGTTTTCCCAGTAAGTAATGTCTAAACTTCTGCAGTGCATAGACCATAGCTAGGCCTTCCGTCTCTATAGTGTTATAGTTCTGCTCTAACTCTGACAGCTTTATGCTCGCGAATGCTATAGGATGATCCAAATTTCTTGCTCTTGGATGCGCCAAAATAGCTCCAAGTGCTATGGCTGATGCATCTACATGTACGTGGAATGTCTTTTCCTAGTTTAGAAATACTAGTATTGACGTTGTTACCATCTTTTGTTTTAGCGTATCCAGATCATTTTGACAATCTTCATTCCACTAAATTTTTGTATCTTTCCTTAACATTTTCTCCATTTGTGCGATGATTTGCGCGCACCCGTTGATAAATTTTATGTAGTATCATGTACGTCCTAATGTTGTTCTTAGTTGACGAACTGTTTTTGGTGGTGGCAGGTTGACAATTACTGCAATTTTTGCAGGATCTACTAGTAAGCCTTGCTTGCATACTATATGGCCTAACAGATTCCAAATGGTGTTCTGAAGATACACTTCTTGATGTTTAATGATATATGTCATTGTCTGCATCTTTATAAAATTATCCGCAAGACCTTGACATGGTATTTCAACAGAATATAGTCTATCCAATCGTCCAAGTATACCTCTAGAAACTGGTGGATGAATTCCTTAAATGCAGCTGTGACTACTCTGGAAAATATTTTTGATGCATTCTTCAGTCCAAATGGCATGAACGTGTACTAGTAGGATCCCCATTCCGTAGCAAAAGTGGTCTTATATATGTCTTCCTGTGCTATCTTGAACTGGTGGTAGCCTGAGAATCCGTCAATGAATGAGTAAACTTTGTGTCCCCCTACGTTCTCCAACACTTTAACTGTGAAAGGTGTAGGGAACGGTTCATGTAGGCATGCATCGTTCAACTTCCTCAAGTCAATGCATATTCTTATCCCGCCTTGTTTTTTCTCCTGAACTACCATTGGGCTTATCCATTTTGATTCTTCCACAGGTTCTATTATTTCGGCTTCGAGCATCCCGTCAATATCAACTTTGACTTTTTGCTTGTATATCGAGTTTAGTCTTTAGGATCGTTGTTTGATCGGTCGTGCCTCAACTCTGAGTGGTATATTCATTTCTCCTACCTCTCCTGCAATGCCTTTCATTTCTATAAATGTTGTGGGGAACAAGTCGTTGTATTTGCGCAGTAAATATGTTATGCTTTCTACTGTTTGCTCATCCTAGTAGTCTCAAATGTTGGCCATTTTGGATTCTCAATTGTCCCAATGTTGAATTTCTTCACCTTGATCAGTGCAACAATTACTTCTGATTCTAGAGGTGGACCTTCCACTTCTCTTTCACCTTCTGCCTCCTCAATCTGGATATCGCACAGATCATCTTCATCTGGCACGTCTTTTGGCACATGGTAGCATGACAACAATTCTTTCACTGTCTGTTTGTTTCATTGTTGTTCTTCTTATATGAGTTCAACTTCTGGGTCCTTAATGAATATCACCCCTCTTATCCGCTTGAGTGTTGCATCTATGTTGGGGTTCTCATGCTCGAATGAGAAAGTGACTATAAAATTATTTTGTAGTATTGTCCAACTTGTAGTTCCTCTATGCAGTTCTTGGTCTGTATACCAGTTTGTTGGTATGCCCTCTAAAGTATGTACGAAATGATGAGGCCATTCTTATGGGGGTGTCATTTTCCACATCGCTCTGCACTTCTCCAAGTGTTCCGCTAGTGACCCCTGTCCATCGTACTTCTGTTGTTTTTTGTTTTGTTGTTCTGCGCCAAACCTTATGCGCAATAGCCACTTACATTGGTACCAATCCTTGGCTTTTTCCTTGTGTGCACCCTACCATCTTGCAAGGTGTGGCCTTGAATGTTATATCGAGTGTTGAGAGTCTCTGATTTTCTACCACTTCATCTTCTTAATGTGTCAAGAATGTTTCTAGATCGTTTACCCCATGGAAACTGGGTGGTTCCCTTATCTCTGTACCTACCCATCTTGTTGCGCGATCTATTCGTGTGCATCTTCTTATGGAGACTTCATGTAGTCTTTGTTGCTAGTTTTCTAATCCTGTATCTGAGTCTGACGCACATGAAGTAATGCTCTGCCAACTGATTATCCCATCTGTAGTTGGGTTTACGTAATCCTCATCTTGAGTAGTTGTCCTATACAACTCGTTGATTTCCTCCAAGTCCAAGCAAGTAGGTTCTACAAACCTATCCCCTTCTGATGGGTCTAATGGCGCAATGACCCTATATTCTCCTGACTCAAATGTCATTTTTTGTGTCTTTAAATTGATTATGGCATGGTTATCAAATGCCCAATCCAAGCCGAGCAATGTTGGATGTGGTGTTGTTCCATCCACTATTTCAATCACTTTGAAGATTGCTTTAGTGCGCACTCCATCTAGATCTATTGTCACTCCTTTCAGTCTTCCAATTGGTAGAACTCGGTGTTGGTTTGCTAGTTTCAGCTGAATGGGCGAATATCCTAATGTGGGCTCTCCCATACATTTCCATGTCTTCTTGGGTAATACATTGACTTCGAATCCTAGATCCAGTATGATATCTCCCATGTTGAAATATCCGATGTTGACATTCAGCCTGAACTCCCTACTTGTTCTTCTCCTTGTATGTAGGTGATTGACTGCCTTTCGTTCTAGTTTTCCGTCTATCTCTATGCTACATTTTTGTAAGATATTTTTCAATATTTTGACAGAGGATGGATCATTTAATAATTTTACACATGATTGAAAAAATCCTTTGATTGTACTTACTTGTCCCAGGGGATACATTTCTTTGGTATGGTCCAACGGTGGAGGAATCTGGTACTCTGGTACTTACTTACTCTGCTGCACAGTTGAAGTCGACATAGTGTCTAGCTTTAGAAATTCTTGTCTGGCTTGCTTAAATGTTTTTTTCTCATTCTGTGCATCGAATTGTTTCCTTGGTTCGGAATTCTTCTTCACCCGTTGGTGTTGTACTGGCTCTTGTTGGATTGTGTCATTGCATGTTTTATCTCCTCCACGCATAACTGTGTTGATGTTTCGTCCTTCCTCCCATGCTTTGGCTGAAATCCATTGAACATTTTGGTTGTTTAGATTCCTCTTTTCTTGGATCTTCCCTAGTAACGTAGGACACTCTTCCGTGTCATGATCCGATGTGCGACAATACATACAAGCCACTGCTACAAGTGGACATTCTCTTACATAGTGTCCTGGTTGTTGAAAGTTGTGACATACGAATGGTCCTCTACCTCTTCCAAAGCCTCATATTTCTCGTCCTTCGCCTCTATAGCCAGCTCGATCTCCTCTCGACACGTTATACTGAGGCGCCTGATTGTACTGCACGGTATTGTCCTGAGGTTGCATTGTGTTGTACTATGGTTGCACAATATTATATGGTTGTTGCATAGTATTATACAGTTGTTGTGCAGTGTTGTATGGGGCTGGTACTTGGTTAAGCTAAGGTGTGGCTTGCCCGATCATCATTTCTTCATGCACCCTATATGCATCTAATGTCCTTTCTCTCATAAAGTCCATAGTTCTGCAGTCTTTGTCATCATGGCCCACTAACTTGCAAAAGTTGTGATATGAACTCTTTGGGACTGTTTGGTATTTATGCATCATTAGGTAGTGATATGGATCATGGCCCATTTTCTTACAGATTTTGCACCATAGTCCTCTTGTTGGTAACGTATTTGGCATTCCTACTGCCATGTATAGCGTGAATGTTGGACATTCGTTCTTATGGTATCCTTTTGTCTTGCATGTGGTACACCAAACAACTTCTCATTTGTCCTTACTTTTTGTTTTGGTTTAGCTAGAACGTTAAGTTCTTCAAATCCTCCTTCATCTCTTCAATGGTTGGATATGTCTTCTAATATTGGTTTTCTTCTAGTTGCAGGGCTTCTTGGAGAGCCTCTGCATGTGCCTGAAACTTCTATTGTCGCAGTGGATATTTCAAGTGTGGTAGCAATGAATTGATGAACAGGTGCTTGTGTTGCACATCTGTCATGAGATATTTCAACTTTCCTTTTAGTTGCATGAATCTCTTGTCAATCTCCCATACAGATTCTCCTGGTTTCTCTCTAATTTCTATCATCTCATTCATGTATTGATCCTCTGAACTTGGCTTTTGAAACTCATTTATCAACAATTTCTTGATGTTCATAATTGTTCTGGTTGTCCCTGGTGGATTGTTTGTAGCTAAACTCATATACCAATCCAGTGCATGATCCCTTAGTGTAATTGTTCGTTGTGCAAGTTTAGTGTCCTCATCTGTGATCTTTTTTTCTTCCCAGATCTTCTCGTAGATAAACAAGTGTTTTTTCGGGTCCTCCGATGCTTCTCCTTTGAATTCTGGTAACCTGATGGTGGGATTGTATCCGGCCATCCTGAATGTTGAACTACTACCTCCGCGCAGTGTAGATACTTGACTAGTGCTTCTTGAACTGGCTCCTCTAGTTTTTTTTCCTTGTGTAGATTTACTTCATGTTGTCTTCCTTCTCCCGAAATTCGATTGTCTAAATGATGGTGTTCTTTTGGGTGTGTTATTCGTACATGGGTTTATGGGTTCCACACTGACATTAATATGGATAGGATTTCTACCTTCTCTTCCCACTCTTGTACCTCTTGTCTTCCTTTTATATGTTGCATGTAGGATTTCCTCAATCTGATCCATTAGTCCAGAGATCCTCTACCTCCTCTTCATAACTTTCCAAGCCTTCCCTCGTGGCTACGTCTCTCTTCTTGGTATTCACCTTGTATTGGTAGGGTACTCCACTGCGCATGTTTCTAGCTGTCACCATGATCCGCTCTATCTGGTCGTCATCCATCATGATTGGGTCCAAGGGTTCCTCCTTCTTTCCTTTATCCACTTATCCTTCCATTTCTCCTCTTTATGTCAGTGCTTCCCCACTTCCCCCATGCACGCAGGTAAGTTTAGCTATCTGAATCCATTTTCATTACAACTTTGTTATATAGCAGTATCTTAATAGAAGTATACAATGATCGAATATACCTTCCTCGAGGCCCACGTAGAAACTCTTTCTCCATTGCATTGTACGACTTCGTTGTATCTACTACAAATTTTGTTATGAAGCCTACTACAATACTGTCGAGCTAAAAATCTATTGCGCGGGTGAATTTGTTATTCACCTATTGTAACTGCTCAATCTAAACTAAGGTCCACTCTAACTGTCTGATCCGGTTGGTTGCGTGGTTATCCTTCAACCTCAATTTCCACTCCTACAATAAGTGTGGAAAATCACAGAAAAATACTTCATGTAGATCGATAAACACATACTTCTCGAGGTATTTACGCGGTGTCACTCTAGGGTTTCTGTTATTTTTCTGCGCAAACTCCAATTCCTTTGTCTTCAACCAGCTTTAGATCTCTGATTTTGTGGTATTCCATGGTCTCAACATCCCCTTCTAACAATGCATTCTCACCTTCTCGTTTCCTGATTCATTATTCTCTTGACCCGCCTTCCACGGATCTTACGTATCTTTTAACATATTTTCAACAGATCCCATCTAATCAATCCTATACTATTCCAACCGAAAACAGAACCATCTGTTGGTTTAGTATATTTTCATTATACTCTTAACATGATTGACCCAGGGTTCATGTCTACTAGGGTTCCAACAAAGCCTCTAAAACTATCGGCTCTCCTGGTAAACTAGAAGGCAACACAGTCTTAATGGGTGATTGCAATCCTCATATGTTTGCAGTCCAGGATTGAGTGGAGATCTAAGAAGTGTGCGTTGAGAGTTATATTTAACTTATTAAAGCAATATATTGTCATTCACGATTATGCATGGAAAATAATCAACTCATTCATTCAACATGTTAATATCTACTCAAAACAGTAAAGAAACAAAAGTATCCAATCACATAACACAAGATTTACCGTGGTTCACCCCCTCCTGGGCTACGTCCACAAAGATCTGGCTCTTAAGCTCTTCTATTATGGAAATTCCAAAACTACAATGTCGCGCGCCTTACAACTCCTCTCAGTCGGGATGAGATCTATTATGAGGCAGAGTAGATCACACTAGGCTCCTCAGCCTGCGATCTAACCCTCAATATCTACCCTCTTGGACCTTTCCAACTCAACATATTACAAAGTTAGGTCGTATAGAAAAATATTACAACTAGTTATCAAAATAGGACTCCTCCTCGAGACCCTTTATATTTTCCTTTGTCTCCCGCTATGAGACCTAGGTATCTATATTTATACATTTCTGGATCATCAGCCATTACAATGTATTACAAAAAACCTAACCCTAACATCGTTAGGTATTCCATGCATGCGCGTGTGTTGCTCTTCCTTCCAGCTGTCACTTTCCTCGTGCATGACTTCCTTCCCAAAAATAGCCTTTCTTTCCACTTTGGCCTGCTTCCAGCAGATAGAGATAGAACACTTATCTTTTATACAAATATAGTCTAAGAAACCAGTTGCGTATGAGAAATTTTCCACCCAAAATAGGCATCTTGTGTAGATGCCACTCTTAAGCCAGACTATAAAGCCACTAGGGAAAATGATCCAAGATATATACTTCTAGATCAATCAATCCAACCTAAATTCTTTGATGGCTTAGTCAATATGCTCAATATAGGGCACTCTAGGCATCTCATCTAGCCATCAAATAAATATGGCATTATTTTCCACTACTCTACACAACACAAAGAAGATCTTACCTTTGTTTGTTCAATAGTCCCTCAAGGATATTATTCCTTTCCACTGCTCTTCATTGTAGGAAGAAAGAGTCCAATTTGTTGAATTCCTTTTGTGAATAGATTGAAAGCAGAACACTTAGATTTCACACATCCAATAAGGAAAAAATACATAGTGGGTGAAGGATTACTAACTTGCCTAGCCATTATGCTCACCTACAACCATCTATTTTTCTTGTAAGGTTGACAAATTCCTCTTTCACAATACTAATTTTTCAATTTTCTTATTGGTTCATGGTTAGCAATACATAATATATCATGAGAAGTGTAGAGCATGAATTTAAGATAAATAGAATGAATGATAATGAGATATTTAAGGGAATGATGGTTGAATTCCCTTCTCATAGGAGAGTGAAGTACTTATATGCTTCCCCATAATGATTATACAAGCTCATGCTCTAGTAATTACATGAGCTAACTTCCCCACTATGCTCTACATAAATTTAATGATTGAATTTATCAATGAATGAAGTTGGATGGGTTCATTTAAAGCATATGAGGGAAAAGAGATGATCTTAGTCTTACACTTGGAAATAGAAAATTACTTTCCCATACCCCCCTTTCTTCTTCCCCTATTGTAGAATCATATCCCCTCTCGTTTTATTCACAACCATCTTTAACCATCATCTATTATATTTAATATTTAATATTTACATAGCTTGAGTTCACCATGAAATCTATGACATAGTGCATATAATTATATTTACAACATCTACATACATAGCCATTCAGTACTTAGGCCTTGGCCTTGAAATTCACATTAGGAATTCATACAAACATGTTTACATCATATATACTTGACGTCATTTATTGAAGCTCAGACGACTTGAACCCCATCATTATAACCACATACTTATAAACTATATATAATATGATCCAACACATTCTAGGAATTATGACATTGCATTCCCCTCCCCATTGGACCAACACAGATCTATATGTAGATTGACATCATAACAAAAATTAATATGCCTCCTTCATGTCATCCTCCAACTGCCACATAGACTCATAAGAATCAAAGTGACTTAATTGCGCATTTCCCTATATATTGGCTTAGTTTTGGAGAAATATTACCTTCTTTTCATGGACTTAATGGCTCTATTTGGAGGTCTCCCCCTTGTTCCACTTGGATCATAGCCAAATCAATCACAAAGTTAGGATCATGTACATATTTCTTAAGTGAAAAAAGATGGAAAATATTGTAATCAATCTCTAATGTTAGAACAAATATACATGTAACTAGCCCTATCCTATCAAAGACTTTGAATGGCCTATAATATCTAGGTTCCAACTTAACACAACTTCTAGGATTTAAGGAACTCCTTTTTGGATTCACTCTGAAGAATTGAACTCCAATGATGAATTATTTATGTACTTTATTTTTCTCTACATAATTGTTCCTACTATCTTAGGTTTCCTTCAAGTTATCCCTAATTCTAGCAATTTCCTACTACATACTTGGGTTTCATTCACTCTTTTAATATGTCCATATGTCTCTAGATGGTTGGAAGTATTAAAATTTAGCTTGGTATCCAAGTCTTAAAAAAGAATCTTCCAAAAATTGGAAGTAAATGTATCCCTGTTGGAAACAATTTCTGTAGGTACGTCATACAATTTTAATATATCTCTCATGAATATTTTGCAATGTCAATATTCTTATGAGTAGATTCAAGGGTAAAAATGTGAATCTAGGTAACAATTTTCATTCTTTTTTATTGTTTTTTAATTATATGGTCATAAATATTTTCATGTTTAGAAATCAATTTTTGACTAAAAGAAAAATAAACAATAAAGTATGGGAGTCTAGGCAGAAAATACCATTTTTTTCATAAATGTTTCAATACAATCTATTTTTCCCAACACTCATTAACCAAATTTTGTTTTTCCAAAAATTTTACCAATATTTATTTTTTCACCCTCAACATGCATAAAATCGTCTACCTTACTTAACATATACACTACCACCATGATAGAATCATGGTGTATTATTGTCCTTGGAAATTCGTTAATAAAATATATTTTTATTACCTTCCATTTCCATTCAAGACATGGAAATTTTGGAATAAACCTGCCAGGTGTGGATTCTTAGAACTAAGTTATTGACATTCCATACATCTCGAAATGTATTTAACAACATCTTTCTTCATTCCTAGCTGAAAGTATTATTTTAATTCTTTAGCAATCACTTTCTAGTAGCTTGGATGGTCAGAATATGGCATCTTATATATTTCATCCATGATAATTCTTCTTAACTCTGAAGAGTTGGGAATATACATTCTATTTTTATAAATAAGAATTATATTATCATTGGTCATATAGCCTTCATACATGTTTTCTAATTCCTCTTGCTACAATACATCCTTCACTTAGATATAATGTTAATTGTCAACAAGGAAATCAATGACTATCTTCCCCAAGTCTGATTTGCAAATGTTAATAGTTGTTACATGCATCTTTCTACTAAGTGCAACAACACCTTTATTTTCATTTCATTTTATGTGTTTGATCTCAAAATCAAATTTGTAACGGAAATTCTAGCCATCTAGTTTGCCTAGCACTTAACCTTAACTAGTCAAATAAATACTTCAAGCCATTGTGATCAATTCTGAGCTAAAATATTTCCCATCAAGTAGAACCTTCATGTTTTTAGAACATGCACTATTAAAGCGGGTTCCAAATCATGACTAACATAGTTTTTTTCATATTCCTTCATATTCTTTGACTCAATCATATTACATAGTTATCTTGCATCATAACTCCATCAAATCCTTCAATGTATGCATAAGTGCACACAACAACATCATTGTCTATGCATGCAATTTTAAGAGTTGGGGAACTCTTGGGAAGTTTTTTAATAGCTAAATATTTCCTCACATTCCTAGGACCATTCAATCTTCTCCTATTTCTTTTGTAAAAATGTAATTGGGTATATAATTTTTGAAAATCCCTCAACAATTCATAGGTAATAGCTATATTTCTTTTGTAAAAATGTAATTGGGTATATAATTTTTTAAAATCCCTCAACAGTTGATAGGTAATAGCTAGCATTATTGAATAAAGGAACTTGCATATATTATTTTTCTTGGAGTGGGCCAATTCATTATGGCCTCAATTTTTTCTAAATCCACTATTATTCTTTCCTAAAAAATAATGTGACCCAAATAATGAATTTAATTTTGATAAAAATGACACTTTCTTTCTATGTTGTATAAATTATGCTCCCTCAACACTTGCAAAAATGAATTTATCATTAAAAAAAAAGCACAAACTTGTCGAAGTATTTACCAAAAACACTACATGAGACAAAAGAATATAGCCAACATATTTATGAGACTAAAAGTACCATCACGGATTAATAATGGAAATGCCTCACCCTAAATATCATCTTACGGATTCCTTCTTTGTTAATTATGACTCGATGATATCCCAATCTCAAATCAATATTTGAGAATACCCTTTCCCTTTTCATTTGGTAAAACAAGTCTTGATTTGAGGCAATAGATACTTGGTATTCCGTGTGACATTATTCAACTACCTCTAATCAATACAAATCAAGAGAGTCTCATCCTTCTTCTTTATAAATAATATATAGGCTCTCCCCATGGAGACACACATGGTCGAATGTATCCCTTTTCTAGCAATTATTGAAATTGCATTTTTGGCTTCAATAATTT
Organism: Picea engelmannii; assembly: GCA_009831015.1. Taxonomy (NCBI): domain Eukaryota; kingdom Viridiplantae; phylum Streptophyta; class Pinopsida; order Pinales; family Pinaceae; genus Picea; species Picea engelmannii. The sequence continues at coordinate 239,445 of ML785342.1, forward strand.
TGGGTTATTTATTTAGTATGGTGTCTTGAAACTAGTGAAAATATATATACAAAATAAATTGAGAAATTGATATCTTTCTTTGGAGGATTCTTAGCTCTTTATTTACAAATAAATCGATGATGTATTTTAATACAAGGTAATCTTCAAGTTTTGGACCTTTGTCTTTTGCTAATTCTAGTATGTGGGTTCCATACTATTGACATCATTTTCTAAAACATTTCTTTTAATTGCAAGGTTGAATTTAACTAACAAAGATTACCTTCAGAAATATTCTCACTACCATTAAGTTTTCATCTTCATCAATGCAATCAAAATTCTTGTTGTAGCAATCAATATTAACTCAATATGCTTCCATCCAATCCATACCAATGAAGAAATAGTAAGAACCAAGTGGAAAATGTTTAAACTTTGCATTAAAAGATCACATTCAACTCTTATAAAGAACTCTCCACCATTTCACTATTTTTTCTTGGTCCCAGTGGTTACTAGACTAGCCATGACTTAATATGTTTACATTTCAGCACATGTTTCAACAAATTTATGAGTAACATTATTATAACTATATCTTAAAATAATTAAAATAGAAATGGTTTGTTTGGAAATATTACCTTTAATTTCAACCACCACTGATTGATGACTTGCCTAGCAGTTTTCTGAGGAAGCATAAATATCAGGAATTATTTACCCCACATAATTCGCAATAGTGTCCTGCTATATGTTATGAACAATCTTGTTTCTAACCTTTGAAGGGAAATTCAGTAAATTGTGTCTTCTCCACTTCCATAAAATTGAATAGGTTTCTTTGATCTCTTTCCCAAAAATTCATTTGGCTTCTTTAGACTTTGAGGTGCTAATTTCTCTCAAAGGTCCTTATCTAGTTTCTAAAGTGAGGAAGCTTAAACCATTTATTTCTTCGACCAAGCTTTTCCCTTTTCATACCTAACAAAGTTACCAACTTGACAAGAACCGTCCAGAGTTCTTGTTTTTTTGTAGGTTGTATTTAGTGGTCCGTTTCAAAAAGTGGCACTACCGACATCACCCATTTTTTGTTTGGTGGATAAAAATGTGACTTGCTTGAAATCACAACCTTAATGGCCGACACCATTGTGGGAAATGGACCATCGAATCGAAAATCAATGCTACCAGTAGCACCGATTTTATTTTTCAAGTAAAAGTTAAAACTTAATTGCGACTATGGCCTTGACCATTGGTACCATCTAAAGAAAAGGGATAAAATCACCTCATAAATTGAAAAGCTGAAAATTTGTTTACTATATATATATATATATATATATATATTAAAAAAAACACCTCATAAATAATTTTTTGGAAGAAAAATGAAAAATAACACATTTTAAAAAAACATTGCATCTAGTAAAATCTAATTAAAAATTAAAATAAAATGCTTTAAAATAAAAAAGAAAAAAAAAACACATAAAACTTTAAAATAAAATGAATTTTTTTTTAAATAAACCTTTAGAAAAAATCAATTTTAAAATATTTTTTTCAAAAAATATTACAAAACGTAAGAAAGTTCAAAACAAAATTAAACAAAAACTTGAACAAATAAATTTAAAAAAAAAAACTAAACTAAATAAAAGTCTAACTTAAATAATGAAATTAAAAAATAAATAAATAAACAAAATAAAAAACCACTCATAAAAAAAATTAATTTTAAAATTTGAAATTCAAAGGGGGTGGGGAAGGGGGAGGGTGATTCCTGACATCACCCCCCCCCCCTTTGGCATCTTCCTCCCCCTTCCCCACCCTCGCAACCCCGTTGTCAACACTTCTTGTAGTTGCATGACCCATGTGGGCATGGCAGAGGACGTGGGAAGCGTCGACATTGGGGTCATGGGGATGGGGAAGGGGGAGGGCGATGTCCAACATCACCCCTCCCCCCTTTGCATTGGTAAGGGGGGAGGGGTGATTTCGGGAATCACCCTCTCCCTTCCCTACCCCCTTTGTATTTCAAATTTTAAAATTAATATTTTTTATGTGTGGTTTTTTATTTTGTTTATTTATTTTTTTAATTTCATTATTTAAATTAAACTTTTATTTATTTATTTTTATTTAATTTTTTTATTTATTTTTGTTTTGAACTTTGTTTTTTTCCTTACATTTTGTTATTTTTTTTTAAAAAAGACTTTTAAAATTAAAATTGAGTTTTTTCTAAAGATTTTTTTAAGTAATTTTATTTTTAAAGTTTTATGTGTTTTTTTTTTTTTTGTCTTTTTTTCTTTTAAAGTGTGTTTTTTTAAGTTTTATGCTCCTTTTTTTATAATTTTTAATTAGAATTTATTAGACTCAATTTTTTTTAAATGTGTTCTTTTCATTTTTCTTCAAAAAATTGTTTACGGGGTGTTTTTTTTTTCAATTTTTAATGTAGATTATAAAACAAATAAATATTTAATTAATAAAAAAAAATTCTTCTTTCCAATTTAGGAGGTGATTTTAGTCTTTTTTTAGATGGTACCAGTGGTCAAGGCCACGATCCCAATTAAGTTTTATTTTTTACTCGAAAAATAAAATCAGTGATACTGGTACCATCGATTTTTTATTCGATGACCAATTCCCGCAATAGTGTCGATTATCTTCGACGGTCAAGGACGCAATTTAAAGAAAGTCACAATTTTATCCTCCAAACTGTTGAAATTTGATAACTGAGTACATAAATGTTTTCCAATATTTTCCTAACTCATAAATTAAACTTGTTGATTTAAATATGATAAATTATGGAAAACACCTACAGTTGAGTTATAACATCAGAAATCATAGCGGAAACACACAGTAAACTAGGCATAAAAGTAAGTAAACACCAGATGTTACCCTCGAAACCCCAACGTGGGGAAAAACCAGTTAAGAGGACATTTTATTGGGAATTCAAGAGAATATTTACAACATGGTAAAATTGAAAAAAAAAAAGCTCTTACAAATTTCTAGCAACTAAGCTCACATTCCACAGCAGAAAAATGTTCAGTTGTTGGTTGTACTGCCCAACAAGTTCTAGCCCTGTATGGCCTAGAAAATGACTGCACAACTTTTACAAATTCATCCTTCTATATGGCATTTATTCTAGTGTTGCTATGGCCTGCTAACAACTCTCTTGGATGAGAAAATTTAGCTTGAACTTTTCCTACTCTCTGGTTGTTGTTGTCCTTAAATGGCCTTTGTTTGCAGCCCATAATGACCTCTTCCAGCTACCCAAACTTGGCCCTAAAATTTCCCTCTCTGCTTTAGTTTCTCCCTCTGCTTCTCCTTCTCAAGCTTGCTCTCCTTCTGACCTTCAAAACCTCACAAATGAGAATAGTGTCCAACTCCACCCTCAACCTCCTTTTATCTCCCTAGCAACCACCTTCCTTTCTTTGAATTGTGTGCCAATTCAACCTCCAAGGCTTCTAGATGGTGCATCCCCCTTGGTTGGAACACATAGCCCACTCGCAAGGCTCATGAGGTGTTCCCTCTTGATAGGGACCCACCAAACACTAACTAGAGCACCCCCTCTCTCCATGGACCCCACAATCCACTCAAAAGAAAAACTTTAGCTGCAAGTCTCAAGCCTAAGTTAGACTTAGGTTTATATAATAAGGATGATCTGGGCCTTGGTATGTCCATACGCTAGCCTAGGACATTTAGGCACAACTGAGACAGCTCACAAGATACAAAATATAACACTCCCTCTTAGCAGGGAAGGGGTCTCCACTAAGATCAATCTATGATCCAATCAAATTTATTGTTGCTTCTATAGTTTCTCCCTCTCAACTAGAAGGTCCACCTGCTACTTTTGTTGCACTCTGATCTGATGTGTTGTTCTTCTCATCTACCAATGGCATGTCATACTAGCTGACAGTCCCATACAATGATCTTTGGTCCAAGCTACATCTAGACCCACTTACAAGTTGTCCCAACAACATCTACATCATACCTTGTGTTAGTACTCAGTTTACAGTACTAATTTTTAGACTTTTGGTGATGACAGACATGCTACTAGAACAATGATATTCTTGCAGTGCCATCATAAAGCATCATCTCACTTCTCAAAATTTCCTTAAATTCTTCGGGCCATATCTAGATGGCTTATGTTTTATTGTGGTAATGTTCATGTTGGCTTAACAAATCAATGACAATAGATTATTGATTGAGATGTAGTTGGTTTGATTAAGACAATATTGGTTTAAGGCTTCTTTATTAACCAATTTTGGGTATTTTTAGTTGGCTCTCGGCCTTATGCAAAGTGTTGTATTTTATCAAATTGTGGGTCTAAAGGAAAAACTCTAGCTCCGCGCCCCAAGCTCCAGTAACATGCAACCTACCACACAACACACAAGCCACGAGTTAATCCACAGGCTAAATTCTCATGCTAAGCCACGAATCAGACCACGAGTCAACACAAAGCTAAGCACAAGCACCAGGCCACATGGAGGTTCAAGGATCGAATGAAGGAAGTAACACATGCACAAGCGCCTAGATTAAGCCACGAGGCGAGAATCTATGAATAAACTCAAATCCAAGATAGCAGGGGTCGCGCCAGAGGTTATGGTTTTGTTATATTTGGTGATGAGAATGAGAAAAACTGAACTATGAATAAAATGAATGGTGTTGTTGGAGAGTGTACTCGAGAAGGCAATGATTTATACAGGGAAATGATTGAGAGTGGTGTTATCAAGCTTGGGGAAAAACAGGGTGAAAGCAAGTGTGCTCTTGTATATGGTCAAATGAATGAACCACCTGGTGCTCGTGCATGTGTTGGGCTCAACATGATTGACTATTGCAGAGCATTTTCGAGATTCCGAAGGCCAGGATGTGTTGCTCTTCATTGACAACATTTTCCATTTTACACAGGAAAACTCTGAAGTGTCTGCTTTGTTGGGACGTATTCCTTCAGCTGTCGGATACCAACCAACTTTGGCTACTGATCTTGGAGGTTTGAAAGAACGTATTACAACAACCAAGAAGGGTTCCATTACTTCCGTGCAAGCTATATATGTGCCAGCTGATGATTTGACAGATCCAGTGCCTGCAACAACATTTGCCCATCTTGATGCCACCACTATGTTATCTAGGCAGATCTCAGAGCTTGGTAAAACAATCAAAACCAGCTATGAGTCCTGTCTCAGAAATGATGATTTATGGGGTAATGAGGCACTTGGCAGACAATTAAAAACAAATGGTAGAGTGTAAGATTCGATCCAGTTTTGAGGACAACATGAATGGAATTTGTTTTCAATTCTAACATCTATGTAACAGGTGGAAAAGTATCCAAACTTTCCAGATTTCAAGCACACAATTAGCAAGCAGTTCCAGATTTTAAGAGAGAGAATCATCAGTGATTGAGTACAGTTGGAAAAACATACTATTATCAGATCCATAGCTTCAGGAAGGAATCAATCTCAGAAATGCAAGCATAATTTATGGATCTGATCCATAATTTTCAGGAAATCATATCAAAGAAAAGGATCTTAACAGAAGATCATATTTTTAGATAACCAATGAACATATGGCAGAGTGTCAATCAAAGAAGTTAAAATCCATATTTCCATGGAAAATAATCTTATCAATTGAGCCTTTGATTATTGATTTCCAGGCAGGGTTTTAGTGTTCAGAGGCAGTCAAGAAATTTCATTGATAAAGGAAATAAAGTCAGTTTTATTTCCCAAAAGTATTCAGTTGTAGATAAAAGATTCGATGGAGAAAGATGGTTGGGATCAATTTAGCTGCCCCAAATTTTTTGCATTGTTTTCAGTTTTGTTATGATTATCTCCTAGCAGATAGGAAGAAGCTATTTATTGTTTCTTGCTATTTAAGACAGCATTTTGTAATCGCCAAAGGACCGGAGAGGGGATTTGGAGGGGGGTAAGACCTGGTGAGGAGAAGGCTGATAAGATATTGATGAAACAACATCCATCATAGTGATTAGAAGCCTGAGGGCATTGTATTTAGGAATCGCTTATGACATTGGAGATATATGACATTTGTTTATTCAGATTGTGAATTTCCTGTCTAAACATTGTTTTTCCCTTCTTCTTTTTTTACATTCTGTCTTTCTTCCTACTTGAATAAATTACAGACATTGAGAATCAATGGTAGCTTATGGATGATAGATTCCCGAGAGGTAAAGATTTTGCTGTGACTGCCTATCATCCATGTGTTTTGTTTCAAGTATCGTTGCATATTTTTGACTAAGAGAATCTTGGTTTGACGAGGTGTTCTACTTTTTTTCTATTTCCTATTCTTCTATCCATTTACATATAAAAACATCTTATCTGATATACAATTTGATTGCCTCCGATCAACAGGGTGTTTACTTGACTCCATACCCAATGGTGTTTTACTGATCGACATTTAGCTCGTTTCTCTTTTTCTTTCTCTCTCGTCTACCCAATCCATATTCTTTCAAAACCCAAACACATTCTTATTTATAAAATTATTGCAATAACTGAAGGAGTGCTAGGCTTGACCCTATAGCAGTCTAGGGGCAACTTCTAGCACTAACATTTTTGGCATCGTTGCTGGGGAGGAAGCAACGAAGAGATCTTCCCTGGGAGAATGACAATGATCAGATCCGCTTCTTGATGGTGAACAGGAAGAGGGAAGATACATGACTGCACATCTTTCACCATGGTGACTCCATTGTCCTAAGATTCATAGGCGACTCCACTGATTGAAGATCCATGATGACCATGGAAACTATTTTGGCTCAGAGGTATGCATTTTGTGATTTCACCAACATAGTTGGTTTTCCACATCCATTACCTTCAATATATGAATGGGATGACTATCTTCCCAGATTTAGAGGATGCAAGGATGATCATCCCGGTGAGCATTTATCAAATTTCCATAAATGCATGCTTGAACATAATTTTGTTCATGAGGATGTCTTAATCAAGATGTTCATATTTTTGTTAGAAGAACATGCTCATGAATGGTGGTAGTCCCTTCTTGTTGCTAGCATTCATTCTTTGAAGGAGTTTCACACTGTCTTTCATCATTATTACAAAAACATTTATCGAGATGATTTTCCCTTTGATAACTGTTGTAAAGAATTAGAATTTGACATTCAACATACAGTTAGTACTTCTTTTGTTTGTAAGGATGTTGGAGATAACCATACTATAGACACATTTGTGCTTTGTTCAAATGTTTATAGTAATTTTGATTATTATATAAAGGATGATTATGTTGAGGAAAGAGAAGATGTTTCGTCGTCTTCCAAATCTTATTCTAAATCTGTTTTATAGCATGAGGTTGCTCGTCCTTATATGCAAGACACAAAGGCTTTGGGATCACCTATCCATGATAAGTGTTATAATTCCGAAGATGATGGTATTTTCTATGAACAACAGATCCCATTTTTTCTCTCTAAGGCCCTTGATCAACAGCTATATCACAACAAAAATTCAGATTCTCTTCTTGATAGTCATGGTTCAAGTGGAGGGAAAATTTTCACATCAACACATAATGAAAACCTCAGCAATAAGCCACTTTATGACAGCTATGCATCCGAGGTTGAGAAAGGCAACGATGGGGACCTGAAGCCGTTTTATGTACAAAAATCTAGTGAAATCAATTTGCAATCATGTTCAGATTTGCAAATAGTTGAACGTGGCATCCATTATTAGAAAGAAGATATGCAGAGACCTTTTGATCTTCAACTGAAACAATAGAAAGAGGTTTATCTTTGTCTCTTTCATGACCCTTTTGCTGATTATATGGAGTTTTCAAACACTTCAAATGGAAAATTACTCTTGCTCAACGAACGTTGGCTTTTCTTCACTTTTCCTTTTCACTTTGATATGCTATGGGTCTCTTTATTTGTCAGAACCGGATCAAGAGTTTTACCAATTAGTAGATTACTTGAATGGCTTCATTGGAAGCATGTTTTTACCTGATCTAAAGGAAAGATTTGGTTAGAAGTAGGGAAGGCAATAAGCTCTCTTCTTGAGCATTTGTTTTTGCAGTTTGCATAGTGTAATCAGTTTTGCAGTGAGTTTGTTTTCAGCATTTGTTAGAGTTTGATAAGTTGCAGAAGTTTGAAGCCAGAGTTGAATGATGTTGAATGACTCCACAACCCAATGGACTAGGCACAACACAGAAGAATGTGAATGTTAGCAGAAACGAAGTTTGCAGGTTGTGTTGCATGGATGCATAATGGATAAGGCACAGTGGTCTGCTTGTTCTTGATGCCTCACGGGGAGAGCATCATTCCCCAAAAGGAGCCAATGTTAGTACTCAGTTTACAGTACTAATTTTTAGACATTTGGTGACGACAGACATGCTACTGGAACAGTGATATTCTCACAGCGCCATCATAAAGCATCATCTCACTTCTCGAAATTTCCTTAAATTCTTCGGGCCATATCTAGATGGCTTATGTTTTATTGTGGTAATGTTCATGTTGGCTTAACAAATCAATGACAATAGATTATTGATTGAGATGTAGTTGGTTTGATTAATCCAATCTTGGTTTAAGGCTTCTTTATTCACAAATTTTGGGTATTTTTAGTTGGCTCTCGGCCTTATGCAAAGTGTTGTATTTTATCAAATTGTGGGTCTAAAGGACAAACTCTAGCTCCACGCCCCAAGCTCCAGTAACATGCAACCTGCCACACAACACACAAGCCACGAGTTAATCCACAGGCTAAATTCTCATGCTAATCCACAAATCAGGCCACGACTCAACACAAAGCTAAGCACAAGCACTAGGCCACATGGAGGTTCAAGGATCGAATGAAGGAAGGAGCGCATGCACAAGCACCTAGATTAAGCCACGAGGAGAGAATCTACGAATAAACTCAAATCCAAGATAGCAGGGCTCGCGCTAGAGGTTATGGTTTTGTTATATTTGGTGATGAGAATGAGAAAAACAAAACTATGAATAAAATGAATGGTGTTGTTGGAGAGCATACTCGAGAAGGCAATGATTTATACATGGAAATGATTGAGAGTGGTGTTATCAAGCTTGGGGAAAAACAGGGTGAAAGCAAGTGTGCTCTTGTATATGGTTACGTGAATGAACCACTTGGTGCTCGTGCATGTGTTGGGCTCACAGGATTGACTGTTGCAAAGCATTTTCGAGATGCCGAAGGCCAGGATGTGTTGCTCTTCATTGACAACATTTTCCATTTTACACAAGCAAACTCTGAAGTGTCTTCTTTGTTGGGACGTATTCCTTCAGCTGTCGGATACCAGCCAACTTTGGCTACTGATCTTGGAGGTTTACAAGAACGTATTAAAACAACCAAGAAGGGTTCCATTACTTTCATGCAAGCTATATATGTGCCAGCTGATGATTTGACAGATCCATCGCTTGCAACAACATTTGCCCATCTTGATGCCACCACTATGTTATCTAGGCAGATCTCAGAGCTTGGTAAAACAATCAAAACCAGCTATGAGGCCTGTCTTAGAAATGATGATTTATGGGGTAATGAGGCACTTGGCAAACAGTTAGAAACAAATGACAGAGTGTAAGATTCGATCCAGTTTTGAGGACAGCATGAATGGAATTTGTTTTCAATTCTAATATATATGTAATAGGTGGAAGAGTATCCAAACTTTCCAGATTTCAAGCACACAATTAGCAGGCAGTTCCAGATTTTAAGAGAGAGAATCATCAGTGATTGAGTACAGTTGGAAAAACATACTATTATCAGATCCATAGCTTCAGGAAGGAATCAATCTCAGAAATGCAGGCATAATTTATGGATTTGATCCATAATTTTCAGGAAATCATATCAAAGAAAAGGATCTTAACAGAAGATCATATTTTTAGATAACCAATGAACATATGGTAGAGTGTCAATCAAAGAAGTTAAACTCCAGATTTCCATGGAAAAAAATCTTATCAGTTGAGCCTTCGATTACTGATTTCCAAGCAGGGTTTTAGCGCTCAGAGGCAGTCAACAAATTTCATTGACAAAGGAAATAAAGTCAGTTTTATTTCCCAAAAGTATTCAGTTGTAGATAAAAGATTCGATGGAGAAAGATGGTTGGGATCAGTTCAGTTGTCCCAAATTTTTTGCATTGTTTTCAGTTTTGTTATGATTATATCCTAGCAGATAGGAAGAAGTTGTTTATTGTTTCTTGCTATTTAAGACAGCATTTTGTAATCGCCAGAGGACCGGAGAGGGGATTTGGAGGGGGGTAAGACCTGGTGAGGAGAAGGCTGATAAGATATTGATGAAACAACATCCATCGGAGTGATTAGAAGCCTGAGGGCATTGTATTTAGGAATCGCTTCTAACATTGGAGATATATGACATTTGTTTATTCAGATTGTGAATTTCCTGTCTAAACACTGTTTTTCCATTTTTCTTTGTTTTACATTCTGTCTTTCTTCCTACTTGAATAAATTACAAACATTGAGAATCAATGGCATCTTATGGATGATAGATTCCCGAGCGGTAAAGATTTTTTTGTGACTTCCTATCATCCATGTGTTTTGTTTCAAGTATCGTTGCATCTTTTTGACTAAGAGAATATTGGTTTGACAAGGTGTTCTACTTTTTGTCTACTTCATATTCTTCTATCCATTTACATATAAAAACATCTTATCTGATATACAATTTGAATGCCTCCGATCAACAGGGTGTTTACTTGACTCCATGCCCAATGGTGTTTTATTGATCGACATTTAGCCCGTTTCTCTTTTTCTTGCTCTCCCGTCTACCCGATCCATCTTCTTTCAAAACCCAAACACATTCTTATTTATAAAATTATTGCAATAACTGAAGGAGTGCTAGGCTTGACCCTATAGCAGTCTAGGGGCAACTTCTAGCACTAACACCTTGTCTTATGCCAAGCCTCACTACTACATCCAAGGCCACTCCCTCTGCACATAAGAGTACCTATCCATCCACGAACAACATTTTGTACCCCATATCTGCTAGAGTTGATATAGAGAGTAGGTTAACCCTCAGATATGGTACATACATCACCCTATCCACCTCTAGAGACTCTTCTGACTCTAGCTGGAATATAACACATCAAACCCCCTTTACTGCATGCATGGTGTGCACCCCACTCTACACATGAAAGTATGAGCCCGTCTTCGAAACACCAAGGAATACTGACCTCATTCCCATCATATGGTGAGATGATCCATTATCCATGAACCAAGCCCCACTATCCTCCAAATCAACCAATCTATTGTTGATCGAAAGAGAGGTAGCCTCAGAAAATTCATCCTCTAATTTCTTTGAAAATGCATCCATCTCAGTAGATGTTGTGATTTCTATCTCTGACTCCTTCTTCTTCTTCTTATTCTTGGCACACTAGTTGGCATAGTGGTAAGTCTTGTGACATGCAAAGAATCTCACTTTTACCATGTATTTGGAGCCTCCCACTCCACTTCTCTTCTTTGCATGAAGAGCCACATTCTCTTCCTCTTCACTCTTTGGTTGGCTAGCCTAAGTGGCATCTAGTCTCAAGTCCTCCTAGGTGAAATCTTCTCATAATCTCTCCGAATAAGGGAGTTTCTCCAAAGTCACAAAACCATGGACAAATGCTTCTCACTATTTGGTGAATCCATTCAAGGTTGTCCTCACCAATTCAATCTCATCCACTACCTCTCTCACAACTTCCAGTTCATCTTGAATCTGAGTGATCATTGTGAGGAAGGTGACCACCGACTCTCTCTTGGCCATATTTGTGCTTCTCAACTTCTCTCTGAGAAACATCTTCATGATCTAGTTGTCAGACTGGTAAAACTTTACCAAGGCCTCCCACGTGTCCCTTTTTATTTGCTTTCTAGATAAATGAGGAATAATGTGGTCTTTGACACCATCCACAAGTATCCTCCTAGCCTTGACATATTTCTTAGTATGGGATTCTAGTTGTGCTGGATCAGTTGGGACTACCACTTTTCCTTCATCAATTTCGAACAACCCATTCTCCTTTAACACCATGATGATATGCTCCCTCCAAGAATATAAATTTGAGGCTCCATCTAGCCTGTCCTCAAACATTAAGCTCGCACTGGCCATTTGAGTCCGTTGCCTTGTTTTCCACACACCTTCTAGTCTCACATCCCACTTGTTGATTTATCCTTGCACAACAAGTATCTTGGCTCCTCCTATATTCAGAGTTCGAGCTCTAATACCATGCTAAAGTTCGATAACTCAACACATAAATGTTTTCCATTAATTTCCTAAAACTCATAAATTAAACTTACTGATTTAAATATGATAAATTATGCAAAACACCTATAGTTGAGTTGTAACATCAGAAATCACAGTGGAAACACACAGTAAACCAAGCATAAAAATATGACAACACCAGATGTTAGCCTAGAAACTCCAATGTGGGGAAAACCAACTAAGAGGGGATTTTATTGGGCATTCGGGAGAATATTTATAACAACAGAGTAAAAAGGAAAAAAAAAATATTACAAATTTCCAGCAAATAAGTTCACATTCAATAGCAGAGAAATGCCCAATTGTTGGTTGTACTACCCAACAAGATCTATCCTTATACAACCTGGACTGTACGGACCAGAAAAGGACTGTATGACCTATACAGATTCATCTTGTTGTATGGCCTTGATTATGGTGCTAGTATGGCCTTCTAATATCCCTCTTGGTTGAGAAAATTTGACTTGAACTTGGCCTACTCCTATCTGCTTGTTGTTGTCGTGAAATGGCCTTTGTTTGCATCCCAGAATGAACTTTGTTGACTTCCCAAACTTGGTCCTGAAATTTCCCTCTATGATTCAACTACTCCCTATACTTCTCTTACCTAATCTCCCTCTCCTTCTCACCTACACAACCTCATAGATGAGAATAGTTTCCAACTCCACCCTCAACATCCTTTTATCTCCCAAAAGCCACCTTTATTGCTTTGAATTGTGTGCCAATTCAGCCTCCAAGGATTCTAGATGGTGTGACCCCTTGGATGGACCCCATATCCCACTCGCAAGGCTCATGAGGTGTGCTCCTCTTGCTAGGGACCCACCAACCACTAACTAGAGTGCCCCCTCTATCCATGCACCCCACAATCCACTCAAAAGAAAAAATTTAGTTGCAATCCTAAGTTAGACTTGGGATGAGATAATAAGGCTAATCTGGGCCTTAGTGTGTCCATTAGCTAGTCTAGGACACTTAGGCATAGATAAGACACGTCACAAGCTAAAAAATATAACAAAAACAAAAAAAGGGTGCTATGTTAGCACCATGTTTTGAAACAAGGGTTGATTTTGGTGTTTTTGAACAAAACATGTTAGTTTTTTGGGACAAAGTTCTCGTTTTGAGGTGACGGTTCTCGTTGAGTTTGTTGCCCTTCCATTTTTTTACTAAATCGTGTTTTTATTTGATATGTTCATAACAATACTTGGCCTTTCTAATTTTCTCTTCAAGTGTTTGAGGCTTATCAAATTTAATTATGTTTATAGGATTGAGACAATTGAGTTAAGAAAAACTGATTTTTTTATCTTCTGATCTTAGATATATTTGGCATTCCTTAGTGATACCTATAATATACTTACACTCACATCCATGGCCATTTTACCAATTTTATTTCATGGAATTCTTGGACTTTACCTTCCTAGTAATTATGTAAGAGGTATTTTTGTGGAAAGTGTTTCCACAATTGTTTCCACACAACCGTCCTCTCACTGATATTATTTACTTTTTGTTAATCCCAAAAAATAAAATCTCTTTCATCTAAATTGAATATGGAAACTCTAGCCTTCATATTTCTAGAATATTCATGAACTTGGAAATATTTGTTTATCCCAAAACACAAAACTTAAACTTCTTGTCTAGTTTTAACTTCACTGTCACATGTAAGTGGCTTTACCTTTTATAATTCTCCTTGCAAGTTAACTTTAAGAGGCATCTTATAGGCTATGGTTGATGGGAGAATATTCTTCATTTCTTAATGAGTCCTCAAATATATATGACCCACTAATAGATGATTCTGATGGGAATGGTTTGTATGTCTCATCTTGAATGGATTTTCTTGCACTATGGGACCTCTTGTGAGAATGGAATTTTTAGTTATTCCTACTCACACCAACATTATTTGAATTCTCTCTATTATGTATTTCCTTTTGTATTCTTATCAAAATTTGAAGCATGGTTGTTTTTAGCTATTTTTTCTCTTGTTGAGATTTGATTCTAATCCTTTCCTTGTTTACTTTGTGGTTTTGGAGCTCCATCCTTAAGCTCCTCATATTGTATCATAATTTTTAAGGAGTCCCTTATATTCTAAGTCCATTGTATATTGTCTCTACAATTTATCTTGTATATTTTCATCTATGGAATATTCTTTAAAAGGTTTTTTTTACATCCTCCATGATGTCAGTGTCTTGTTCCAACCAATATTTTCTCTATTCTTTTAATTTTTTTGATAGATTAGAAGGGTCTCTACAAGAATTGAATTTCCAATTATCTTTTTCTTTGCAATAGATTTCCCTTGCCTTTTTTTGCAATTTGGATATCTGTAATATACCAGATATAAAATGTATGCAGAACATAAATAAAATGCCAGTAATGGAAGAATAACAACAATATAACCAGAACATTCACCACAATAACACTGAAATGATATAAGAATAACAACAGAAATAGCACTTCGAATCTGAAAGCAATGTTCATGGGCCTCTTCGAGGGGGCAACCTCCAATTGAGAAAAGCTCTATTACAATAATATCCAATCTATGGTTCTCATACCCTCGACTCCTATTTATACTAAAAAGAAGCATCTAGAGGAAGATCCTTATAGAAGCGGAAGCTTCTATTAGGTCTTCTTACATCCTCCTTATTCTATTTTATTGAAAGGCCTTATTAATATTGACCTTTATTACATATGAATATATTGTTCTACCTATGTGCGGGTTAGGACCCTAACATTTCTACCCTCTTAAAAACAACCTTGTCCTCAAGGCTTGAGATGAGGAAATTGTTGCATAATGGTAGTTGGTTCCTAAGTGGCGTTTGTTGGAGTTGTATCTTTCCACTGGACTAGCACTTCCTTGATGGTTCTCTAACATAGGCGATGCTCACACTGGTCCAAAACTGCTTCTGGTTGTATCCAAATGGATCCTTCTTCAGCTAACTCTGGAAGGTTGGTTTGAATTTGGCACTTAGCTCCAATCACCTTCTTTAAGCATGAAACATGAAAAACAGGGTGTAACTTCGAATGGCTGGGAAAAGCTAACTGATAGGCGACTTGTCCCACACGCTTGAGCACAGTATAAGGACCATAAAATTTGGGCGCTAGCTTCTGACAATGCTCGGCCTTGAGGGAAGTTTGCTTGTAAGGTTGCAGTCTAAGAAACACATGATCCCCTTCTACAAATTGACGTTCAGAGCGACCTTGATCTGCTTGTTGCTTCATGTGATTCTGCGCCATGAACAAATTCTATTTGAGGGTACAGAGAACAGCTGCTCGAGCTGTAAGTGTTAGGTCAACCGCCTGGACCTTCGAGGCACCCGATAAGTATGAGAGAACTGAAGGTGGCTTCTATCCATATACTGCTTCAAAAGGAGTCATGTGTGTAGTTGTATGGTATGAAGTGTTGCACCACCATTCAGCTAGGGGTAACCGTTGAGCCCACTAATTTTTCTTTTCCGAGGCAAAACACCTCAAATATGTTTCCAAAAACTTGTTGACAACTTTCGTTTGGCCATCAGTCTGGGGATGATAAGTTGTGCTAAGATGCAATTATGTGCCTTGTATCTTGAACAGTTCTTGCCAAAAATTGCTTGTGAAAGTTGGGTCGCAGTTAGAAACAATAGAGTGCGGCATGCCATGAAGCTTGAAGACCTGATCCATGAATATTTGAGCCATCGTGGATGTTGTAAACGGGTGTTGAAGGGCGCAAAAATGAGAATACCTAGAAAGGAGATCAACAACCACCATGATGACAGATTTATTTCTCGATTTGGGTAAGCCGGTAATAAAATCCATAGATATATCCTTCCAAATAGCAGGTGGAATTGGGAGCGGTTGTAGTGTGCCCGACGATTTGACTGTTTCTCCCTTGTTGCATTGACACACATCACATTTAGCTACAAAATTACGAATGTCATGTTTGATACCATCCCATAAAAAGGAACGTTTGACCCTGTCATAGGTTTTCGTCAACCCAGAGTGCCCTGCTATGGGTGTAGCATGAAGCTCATAATGTACCGTGGATTTAAGCTTTGATTGTTTACTTAAATACAAATGACCTTTGTATTGAAGTTACTCATGGAGCCAAGAGTATCCTGGGGAAGGTGGAGCATTGGACTACAATTGTTGGATCAACTGCAAACTTTTGGGATCTTGTATCCATTCCTGGCGAATGGCTTGGAGCCAATCTAGTACAATGAATGAAAGAGAAAAAAGGGATCCTTCATCTTCATATTTTCGGGAAAGTGCATGCGCAACCACATTGTCTTTTCCTTTCTTATAAATGATCTCATAATCATATCCAAAGAGTTTAGTCACCCATTTTTGTTGTTCTGGGGAGGAGATGCATTGCTCCAAAAAATACTTGAGGCTCTGATGGTCTGTCTTAATTTGGAACCATTGCCCCAATATATAAGGATGCCACAAATCCACGGCATGCAGAATAGCCAACATTTCCTTTTCATAGATGGATTTGCCCAGATTTCTTTCAGATATTTGCTTGTTGGTAAAGGCCAAAGGTCGACCCTCTTGCATAAGGACAGCACCAATTCCTTTCCCTGAGGCATCACATTCCAACACAAAGGTCTTTGTGAAATCGGGAAGGGCGAGGAATAGAGTGGTGCACATGGCCATCTTCAATGTTTGAAAAGCTTGAGTAGCAGCTGGAGTCCAAGTGAAAGAGTTCTTTTTTAGGAGAGCATTGAGAGGTGCTGCAATCTTCCCATAATTCTTAACAAACTTGCGATAATACCCTGTTAAGCCTAGAAATCCACGCAAGCTCTTAAGAGTCTTTGGGTGAGGCCAATCTTGCATAGCTTCATTCTTTTTAGGATCCACCCTGATGCCATCTTTGCCAACCAGATGACCCAAGTATTCTACTTCTGAGGCACCAAAATCACATTTAGACTGTTTTAGGGAAAGTTGGTGCTAAGAGAGTAGATGGAGAACTCAATCCACATGAGCAAGATGGTCTATCCAGGTTTTTCTATAGATGAGGATATCATCAAAGAAAACTAAGACAAAATGGTGGAGAAAAGGACGGAAGACATGATTCATGAGGCTTTGGAAGGTGG
>ML785342.1:258407-340144 GCA_009831015.1 Picea engelmannii
GAAAAGACTGATTCAAGCTTGGTGGTGAGGTCTTGTTTGATTCCGCCCATTGAGGACTGCATGGTTGTATTGATGGCGGCAACATTGGCACTGAGTTGTTTCACTTCTTGTTGGGTCTCAATGAGACCAGATTGCAAGGTGTTGAAGTGAGCTTCCAAGTCTTGTCTACGAGTATGGGCCATGAGGGTGGGGGAACTGAAAAGGAGTGGGCGGGGTAAAAAAAAATTTGCCGAAAAAATGATATGGATAAATGTGATAAGGGTGAAGAGATGAATCCAATGGAATAGGTTTGAAATAATGGTGAAAATTTTTCCAGACTTTTTTTTTTTTTTTTCAACGGAGTTATACTTCGGTCTGAAGAATACCGCAGAGAGGAAATTCCCAAATTCTTAACCAAAAAGAAATGTGTATTTACTTGGCAACCTGAACACAGTTGCGTGGCAATAGATCTTGTATGTTTTAATTTGTTTATGCTTCTATCACCAAGGGTTAGGTATTCAAGGGTTCTACAGACAAGGGTTTGCCCTGTGCTATAGCTCTCTGACATACGTGTGGGGTCCAATAGTAGTACTTGGCCCAATATCTCAGGGCACTAAATAAGGAGGATAGACTGTACCCTTAGCCATACTACCCGACTACCCAGGTACTAGAGAATATCTTCCCGAGTGTTGTTCTTGGTGACACTATAGCAGTCAGGCGGTCGATCGGTTTATCTAAAGAGGGCTTCAGGTAATCTAGGTCGATCCATACACAGGTGTTGTCTGATGTGCTACCACTCGAAGGGGTAACAACAGGGGTTCCAAGGTGGCCAACGGATGTGCGCCTAAGTATCACTTGTATTTCCTGCGTGTATGAATCCCTCAACCGTGGGTTTATGCATGTAATGACAGATCTCTGTGGCTTAAAGATGTCGGAATACGTCTCTACCTTGAAAAAAAAAAATTAACCCACACTTTCTGCCGAGGAAAGTGCTCCAATACCACTTGTAATATACCAGACATAAAATGTATGCAAAACAGAAATAAAATGCTAGTAATGGAAGAATAACAACAATATAACCAGAACATTCACCATAATAACACTGAAATGATATAAGAATAACAACAGAAATAACACTTTGAATATGAAAGCAATGTTCACGGGCCTCTTCGAGGGGGCAACCTCAAATTGAGCAGAGCTCTATTACAATAATATCCAAGCTAGGGTTATCATACCCTCGACTCCTATTTATACTAAAAAGAAGCATCTAGAGGAATATCCTTCTAGAAGCGGAAGCTTCTATTAGGTCTTTTTACATCCGTCTTATTCTATTTTATTGAAAGGCCTTATTAATATTGACCTTTATTACATCCGAATATATTTTTCTACCGATGTGCAGGTTAGGACCCTAACAATATCAAATTTATAAGTTACAAGCTCTAGAAGTTCACTATATGTTATGTCTTACCCATAGTGAACTGCAAAAATTGTGCACCACATCAATTTTATTAGCCAACATCACAACCAAATCATCATAATAATAATTATTCTGTGTCTTTCTAAGCCCATTTCTATGATAATAAAATGAAATACCACATAAGATTCTTCCATGTGCCATTGTTAAACTAAAGAAATGTTTTCATGGGGGTTTTCAAATTGTCGAGGAGGAAAGTTGTCAAGGTCAACTGGGTGATGGTGTCATCACACTATCATCTTATTTTTGTAAAGCCTTCATTGATTTCACACATTTTTTCATTGGATTAGGAGATGTAGTGCGCACACACTACCCATCTAGCCCAAGTCTAGGAAACACCTCCAACCACACAGGTTGGTCCACCAGATTGAAAAGTTGGGTAACTAACCAACCCTGAAGGCTTGGAATCTATTGAGCTTGTGCGAGGTCATGTTGAATGGTTCCACAGTCATAAATGTGTCCATGAATGACTACCCGTTGCCACATGACGATGTTGTTTCCCTGGAATCACATATGTAAATCATCACTCCCTTTTACCAGGGATTTACTTCTAGACCACACCAAGCTTGTCTCTAAAGTATACAAACTTCACTCTCGACAGAGTCTTGGTCAAAACGGTTTCTATCTTCTCATCTGTAGTGACATAATGGAGCTTCATTGCTCTCTTCTATACCATATCTCTAATATAATGGTACATGATATTGATATTCTTGGACGTGTCATGGAACACTAGTTTCTTTGTAAACTTCATACAAATATGGTTGTCACACCAGATACAAGTTGCCTCTAACTCAAGATCAAACAATCCTGGAGGAAGCTTCTAAAGCCACACTTATTTGTTGCTAGTTGAACACACTGCTATGTACTCCACCTCAGCTATATTGAGCACCACACTAGTCTTCTTCCTATTGAACCATGAGATCATAGTTGATAACATATTGAAGCAACATCCATATGTACTCTTCCAGTCTCCAACACTACTGGCCCAATCGGAATCAGTAAATCCTTGTAGGATTATCTCACGATCTGAAGCATCTATGACTCCATAATCAATTGTACCCTTCAGGTACCTCATCACAAGTTTTGTTGCAACCAAGTGAACACTTCTCGACTCCATCATATACTGACTCAATGTGTTCACCACAAAACATATATATGGCCTCGTGTTTGTTAAGTACATCAACGAACCAATCATTTTTATATACATGGTGGAATCTACTGTCTCTAAAGATGTATCACTCAATAACTTCAAATTTTTCACCATCGGTGTAGGCATGGCCTTATAATCCATCATTATGAATCTCTTTAGAATCTCCAGCGCATGTTTTCCTTGGTTAAGTAAATTCTCACTCAGTCTTTTCCATACCTCTATACCTAAGAAGTAATGCATCATACCTAGGTATTTCATCTCGAACTCTATAGAAAGCTTCGTCTTACTCTCAGTGATGAGATTTGTGTCATCTATTAGAAATAGGCCATCCACATACAATAGTAATATCATTGTTCCACCATCCACAACCTTGAAGTACAGGTTGGAATCTTCTTTACTCTTGGTAAGTTCCAAGCTCATCAAGAAACTATCAATTATACCGTACCATGCCCTAGGTGTTTGTTTCAATCCATACAAGGCTTTCTTCAATCTACACACATGTGTCTAACTTTCATGTGTCTTGAAACCTTATGGTTTCTCCACATAAACTTCCTCTTCTATTGCACCATTTAGAAAATATTTCTTCACATCCATATAGTGTACCTTCCACTTGATCACCCCAATGATCACAAGTATAGATCTAATCTAAGTGTATCTCGCCACATGAGAAAATGTCTCCTCGTAATATATTAATTCTTTCTGGAAGAAATGATGTGCCATGAATCTTTCCTTGTACTTATCGATAATTCCATATGTTGAATGCTTCTTCTTGTAAATCCACTTGGAACTTACCACTGTCTTCTCTTTCGGTCTTGGAACCACATCCCAAACATCATTATTTACAATGGATTGGTACTCTTCAACCATGGAATCCTTCCATTCTTTCTTCTTTACAGCCTCTTCATAACTAGTAGGCTCAACATCAATAATGTCACTTAACAATTCCACATAACTAGAATATGGTCGTGGTATCTTTCTTTCTCTGAAGGATCCATCTGGAGAACCATAATTCTCTGCATCCTGGATAATTTCTTGAGCCCAAGCTAGTCTTCACTTCTTAGTATTCATCTCTCGGGAATAATTTGCAGGTCTCTCTGGTTCTTCCATATCATGATATTCTAATACAACATCATCACTTGCATCGGTATCTTTAACTCTGGGAGCTTCAGGTTCCTCATCATGAATCTATTCTTAATGATTTTGTCTCAATCTACTAAAAGTTTCATCCTCATCGAAGGTGACTTATTTTCTAGTCTCAATCTATCAGTGACCAAGGATGTAAACTCTATATGCCTTCGATTTCTCACTGTATCCAACAAATATACCCTTCTTGCCTAAAGGGTCCAACTTTGATCTCTTGTCCTTGGGGGCATGCACATACATTGGAAAACCAAATATCCTCAGGTGGATGACCTTTGGATTTTCACCTGTAAACATTTTGTAGTATTCTAGATATAAAATAGTATGCAAAAATACAAAAAAACCAGAATGACACCAGAAAAACTTTGTAGTGAAGTTCTTCATTAATGATTAAAAACCAGAATAACAACAGAAAAACTTTGTAGCGAAGTTCTTCATTAATAAAAAAATACAGAAAAACTAGAATAACACTAGAAAGAGAACCTTGATTAATGATAGCAATGTTCACTTTCCTCTTCAAGGGGGAAACCTCCAGTAGAGTAGACCTCTATTACAATAATATCCAAGACACGATTTCTCATACCCTCTACTCCTATGTATACTCAATCTATATATTCAAAAGAACAATCTAGAGGAATATCCTTCTAGAAGCAGAATCTTATATTAGGTCTTATTACATTTGACTTATTCTTCCTTATTCATAGGCCTTATTAATATTGGCCTTTATTACATGGAATTATATTATTCTACCTACGTGAGGGGTTAGGGAGTTTAGGTCCCTAACAAGACATTCCCCTTGAAGAACAACCTTGTCCTCAAGGCTTTATATGAGGAAATTGTTGTAGAATGGTGGTCGATTCCCAGGTGGCATCTTCTGGACTTGTATCTTTCCATTGGAATAACACTTCCTTGATGGTGCACTGACAAAGACGACGCTCTCGTTGGGCCAAGACTGCTTGTGGCTGCAACCATGTGGAACCTTCTTCATCCAACTCAGGAAGTCTAGTTTGAGTTTGGCACTTAGTTCCAATCACCTTCTTTAAGAAGGAAACATAAAAAACAGGATGGATCTTCGACTGACTGGGTAGAGCTAATTGATAGGCCATTGATCCCACATGCTTGAGCACTATATAAGGACCATAAAATTTGGGTGCAAGTTTATGACAGTGTTCAAATTTGACTGAAGTTTTCTTATAAGGTTGTATTCAAAGAAACACCTAGTCCCCTTCAACAAAATGGTGTTCAGAATGAACTTGATATGATTGTTGCTTCATACGATTCTAAGCCATGACCAAATTGTCTTTGAGGGAATAAAGAATATCCTCACGAACTGTAAGATTTTTTTCAACTGCCTGAACCTTCGAGACCCCTGGCATATAAGACAGAACTTATGGAGGATTTTGGTCATAGAATGCTTCAAAAGTAGTCATGCGAGTAGCTGTATGGTAAGATGTGTTGTACCACCATTCAGCTAGGGGTAACCATTGAGCCCACTGATTTTTCCTCTCAGATGAAAAACACATCAAATATGTTTCCAAACACTTGTTGACAAATTCATAATGGCCATTCATCTAGGGGTGATAGGCAGTGTTGAGATGCAATTGGGTGCCCTGTATCTTGAACAATTGTTGACAAACATTGTTGGTGAAAGTGGGGTCTTTGTTAGAGACAATAGAATTAGGCATGTCATGAATCTTGAAGATATTATCCATGAAGATTTAAGCCATTGTGGTGGTTATGAATGGGTGTTTAAGAAAACAAAAATGAGCATATTTGGAGATACCATCTACGACCACCATGATGATTGAATTATAGCCTAATTTAGGTAATCCTACAATGAAATCCATAGAAATATCTCACCAAATAGAAGGGGGAATCAAAAGCGATTGGAGTGTGCCCGAAGCTCTGACAGTTTCTCCCTTGTTGTGTTGACAGACCTCACATTCATCCAGAAAGGTGCAGACGTCTTGTTTCATACCCTCCCAGAAAAAAGAATGTTTGACCCGTTCATAGGTTTTGGTAAACCATGAATGCCCGATTGTGGGTGAGGAATGCAGTTCAGAAAGCACTATGGATTTAAGTTGTGATTGCTTGAAAAAATACAAAAAAACTTTGTAGCGAAGTTCTTCATTGTGCCAAGAGTACCCTCTAGAAACTGAAGAATTGTGTTGCAATTGGTGGAGTAGGCTAGAAATTTTGAGTTCTTGTAGCCATTCCTAACGAAGAGCTTGGATCCAATCTAGTACAATGAAGGAGAGGGAGAAAAGGGACATGTATTCTTCATATTTGTGGGAAATAACATCGACCACTACATTTTCCTTTCCCTTCTTGTAAATGATCTCATAATCATAGACAAATAGCTTGGTCACCCATTTTTGTTGCGTCGGGGATGAAATTCATTTTTCCAAGAAATACTTGATACACTAATGATCAATTTTGATTTGGAATTGCTAACCCAATAAATAAGGATGCAAAAGATCCATAGCATGTAGAATAGATAACATTTCCTTTTCATAAATGGATTGGCCCAAATGTCACTCTCAAAGTTTTTTTCTAGTGAAGGCCAAAGGCCTGCCATATTGCATGAGGACTGCTCCAATTCCTTTCCCAGAACCATCACATACGAATGTCTTTGTGAAGTCTGGAAGGGCTAGGACAGAGTTCGAGCACATAACATTTTTCAAGGCTTGGAAAGCATGATCGATAGCTGAATTCCAAGTGAAAGCATTCTTTTTAAAGAGAGAAGTGAGAGGAGCTGCAATTTTTCCATAATTTTGAACAAACTTCCTATAATAGACCGTTAAACCCAGAAAACCATGCAAACTCTTAATATTTTTAGGGAGAGGCCAATCTTGCATAGATTCAATTTTATTAGGATCTACCTGGACACCATCCTTGTCGATAATATGACCCAGGTATTCCACTTCTAAGGAACCAAAGGCACATTTAGATTGTTTCAGGAAAAGATGGTGCTTAGAGAGTAGATGGAGAACTTGATTCACATGGGAGAGATGAGATGGTCAAGTTTTACTATAGATGAGAATATCATCAAAGAAAACTAAGACAAAATGATAGAGAAAAGGATGGAAGACATGATTCATAAGACTTTGGAAGGTGGAAGGAGCATTACACAATCCAAGGGGAATTACCAAGAATTCATAATGACCCTCATGAGTGTGAAATGTAGTCTTGGGAATGTTTTCTTCTTTCATACGAATCTAGTAGTATCCAAAACGTAGATCCAATTTGGTAAAGTACTGAGCACCACTCAATTCATCCAAGAGGTCATCAATGAAAGGAATGGGGAATTTGTCTTTGATTATGAGTTTTTTGAGGGCGTGGAAATCAGGACACATGCACCAAGTACCTTCTTTCTTGAGTACCATGACCATAGGGGAAGAATAGGGGATAGTATTGGGATGATAACACCTACTTCTAGAAATTCATGAACAATTTTATCAATTTCATTCTTATGGGAAAAGGGATGATGATAAGGTTGAACATTGGGAGGAAGACTACCCGGGATGAGAGGGATGGAATGATCATGGACTCCACGGGAATAAGGAAGTTCTTTGGTAGTAGTAAAAACAACTTGGTGGAGGGAGAGGATATATTGGAGGTCGGGATGCATAGAAGGTGTCTCAATAACATGAATGGAGTGGAGTTGGGATACGATGTCTGAATGACCATTGTTTAGTAGATTTTCCATGCGATGGGAACTGATGATCTCAAGGGAGCCTATTGTGATTCCTTGGAACTTATACTATTGTCCCTCATGTTGGAATTACATGGTTAAGTCCTTAAAATCCATGAGAATGGGGCCTAGAGTGTGTAACCATTCGACACCAAGAAAAATGTCACAACCACCCATGTCTATAGAAAACATATGGGATTTCAAGTGATACTGACCAATTTGGAGTCGCACATTTTCGCATCGTCCCCCACATTTCATGGAACCCCCATTGGCAATCATGATATGAAAATTATTGACAGCATGTATGTAACAATTGAATTCTTGGGAAATGCGATGATGAATAAAATTATGGCTGTTACCACTGTCCACAAGGATGATGACTTTCCTATTTTTTATGTAACCAATTAATTTGAGAGTTTGGGGAGCAGAGAATATAGTGAGGGCATTAAGTGAAATCACTGGGTCAACGTGTGGTGGATCATAGGGTGGGGTGAGGTCAGATGGCGGTGGTAGTTTCTCCACAGGTGGAAAAACAACATCTTCTTCAGAAAAATACTCAGTCACATCCATTAAAACATTTGTTCCTTACACTTGTGCCCGAGAAATTTTTTTAATCACAATTATAACAAAGACCCTTGAGTTGACGTTCAACCATTTCAGCCTTGGTTAATTTCTGGATCTTTTGGGGAGTTGCAGGAGGGGCATAATTTGTGGGTTTAGGGAGAGGAGGAAAGGAGGGTTTGGGGGTCTAGGAGGATACAATCTGTTGTGCTTCCTTGGCTTGTTGAGTAGCTTCCAACCAAGTCTGGGGGCATTCCATGAGAACATGGGAATGAATTTCATCTTTGATGCCACTGATAAAGAATTCCCTAAATAAAGCATCTGACATGCCCTCCATTATGAAAGCCAAGTGATCAAATGCGGAAATAAAGTCTTCCATTGTCCAGACTTCTTTAACTTGGTCAAACGGCCTAAATGGTGGGTTTCATAGTCAAAGTAATCATAAAGTTCGGCCACAAACTGTTTCCAAGAAAAATACCCTTGGCGTGCCTTTTTTTTCCATTGCCACCATTTCCATCGTTTTGGATCCAGATGTGGGACACCATAACGAATCTTTGTTAAATCATCAATAATGCCATGCAAAGAGAAATAATGTTCTATTTGGGTGACTCAGCCTATGGAATCCGATCCATAAAATTTGTTCACCTCAATTTTGGGAGGGTGGAGATCTCGAGAAAAGTAGGTAGTAAGAGGACCTTGGTAATGGGAAGAGTCATGGTCATCGTGATAAGATGGTTGTTAAGAAGAGAAAGGGTTCTAGGAATGGCCCATGAAGTGTTCTTTGAGGTCTTTGATGTAGGAACATTATTCTTGGAGGACCTAAATAGTTGAATTAATTGAGCTAAGGTTGTTATTGATATTCTTGATGTCTTTCGTCTTCTGGTGGGTGTCAACGATCAAGGTATTGAGTTCTTGGGCTCGGGTGGTAGCCATTTGGGAAAAATGGGAAGGAAAATTGTATAGGGGAGACAAAAGGGGGTTGGAGGGGTGGGTGGTACCATTGAGAAGAAGGGTGTCAAATGATAGGTACCACTGCAATCAGGGAGAAAATGGGGATCCAATGGGATAGGGGGAAAATAAGGGTGTCGAAGAAGGGTTGGTTGCACAAAAAAAATGTGTTAAAAATGATAGGTATCATTGGAATCGTGGTGAAGAGAGGAACCCAATGGGATAGGTCCCAAAGAAGTGTGTCAGAGGGAGTTATACTCCAATCTGAAGAATTTGATAGTGTTGAAATGCCCGAATTCTTAATAGGAAGAAATGTGTAGTAATTTCACATCCTGGATGTAGAAGGCACAATTGCGCAGCAATAGATCTTGTTTGTTCTAATTTTTTTTCCATCCCAAGGGTTAGGGTATGCAGGGTGTCTACAGACAAGAATGTTCCCTGTGTTATAGCTCACTAATATACATGCGGGGTCCAATAATAGTACTCGGTCCAATATCTCAAGGCACCAACTAAAGAGGCTAGACTGTGCCCTTAGCCATACTACCCGACTACCCAGGTACTAGAGAGTATCTTCTTGAGTGTTGTTCTCGATGGAACTATATCAGTCAGGCAATCGATCGGTTTATCTATGGAGGGCTTCAGGAGATCTAGGTCGATCTGTATATAGGTGTTGTCTGATGCGCTACCACTTGAAGGGGTACCAACAGTGGTTACAAGGTTGGTCAACTTGTATTTCCTACATGTATGAATCCCTGACCGTGGGTTTATGCATGTAATGACATATCTTTGTAGCTTTAAGACACCAGAATACATCTCTACCATGAAAAAAAATTAACCCAAAATTCTTTGCCAATGAAAGTGCTCTGATACTGTTTGTAGTATTCCAGATATAAAATAGTATGTAGAACATAAATATTTTAGCTATAAATGGCAGAACAAAAATGATATAACCAGAACAATACCATAATAATACCAGAATAACAACAGAAAGAGCACCTTGATTAATGATATCAATGTTCACTTTCCTCTTCGAGGGGGAAACCTCCAGCAAAACAAAGCTCTATTACAATAATATACAAGACAATATTTATCATACCCTTTACTCCTATTTATACTCAATCTATCTATCCAAAAGAAAAATCTAGAGGAAGATCCTTCTAGAAGTGAAAGCTTCTATTAGGTCTTCTTACATTTGACTTATTCTTCCTTATTTCTATGCCTTATTAATATTGGCCTTTATTACATGGAATTATATTATTCTACCTACGTGAGGGGTTAGGGAGGTTAGGTCCCTAACACATTTCTTCTGGTGCCTTGTTCCCAAGTGTTGGCACAAGGGAAAACCTAGGGTTCAACGCACCAACAAAACCCTAACTACCAGCCCTTTCAGCAACACCTACGAAGCAGGTGAAGTCTCACCCGTGGTAGAAGCAGAGGGTTACAGGACTCAAGTGTCTGCAACCAAGTTGGGACATAGATCTGTGATAATAACACTTCGTAGAGTATTCTAGAAACACTTATAAGGTGATATGCATTAGTTCATTATATTTTATTAACATCGCAGAACAAACCCTAATATGGACCAGCACAGTAACAATAAAGAGTAAATACTTCACCCACTTAGCACTCAACATAGAGTTAGATATAACATTCATTCATCTTTAAGTGAATCCCTAAGCATCAACAGATCTATCTAACTAACATAATAAGAAAATAACTAAACACATTCATAGCATAAACAAGATAGCACAAAGCAACCAAAAGACATAAGATATAGGTGGTTCACCCCAGTGTGGGGCTACGTCCACCAACTGATTCATCTTCTTTATTATTCTTCAATCTATTACATTCATCTGCTCTTGTGCACTAAGCCACAGAGCCAATCTTCATAGCGGACAAGAGATCTGTGCACTGAGCACCAGATCCTCCTTCCCAAAATTAGGTCAAGGCACAAAACCAACTCCTTTATCGAGCACAGAGCCTTATGTACACATTTTGTTGCACAAAGCACTTAGAACTACTTGCACTTAGTCACTTAGACTTCTCTCTCTAAGTCTCTCTTCCTATCACACATTCCTACTTATTTATACTTTTACAATCCCTTACAAAAGGCCTAACCATGGCTAAATCCATGGGCCAACATCCCATAACCCATTACAAAAACCTAGGGAACCCCTTGTTGGGTCCACAAAGCCCGCAAAACAAATGACATCAACGATCTTAGCTCCACCTGGGTGCTCCTTCCTTGATCACTGCATCGAAGTCCAAAAAGTGGTCAAACCTGACCAAGATTTCCTCAAAACTTGGTCGAGGGCCAACACCAAGTACATGGTGGGGACTTCTATTATGCACATATACTACAATCCTAGCTACTTCTTCCCAAATATGTATCTGTAAGTATTGATCATGATTCATGTCCTTCACTACTTCCATGATTGTATGGTTCTTTCTTTCTGCCACACCATTCTGCTAAGGATTGTAGGGAGTAGAGAGCTCCCTCTTAATATGAACATCCTTGCATAATGCCTTGAATTCATCTTATGTGAATTCTCCTCCATTATATGACCTTAATATATTTATCTTCTTATCATATAGGTTTTCAACAAGTGCCTTGAATTATTTAAACTTGTTGAATACTTCACTTTTAGCTTTCAAAAATAAATCCAAGTTTTACATGAGAAATCATCAATAAATGATACATAGTATAAATACCCGCTAAGTGAAGTGGTTGAAATTGGTCCACACACGTCTAAATGTATAATGTCCAAGACTCCTTTGGCTTTTGTATCACTACCTAGAAATGGTTTCTTCACATGCTTGCCTTGTGTGTATCCTTTGCACATGCCTTCATGATTGACTTGGATTTCTGGAAAACCTGTCACCATATTACTTACAATCGGTAGGGCTTTGTAATGTATGTGAGAAAATATTCTATTCCATACCTCACTTGGAGTAACTTTAGTGTGTACTAATGTTGAAAATGAATGTCCATTTAAATTGTATAGGCATCCTTATTGAACACCAATGACTACAACATCATCAATATATTTTCCTTTTGGCCACATGTGAACTTCACCATCAATAAAAGAAACTCAGAATCGTTTCTCATCCAAATCTAAGATAGAAAGGAGATTCTTCTTCAAAATAGTTACATATAAAACATCCTTCATCTTCATAGGTTTTCTAGAATCTAACTTGTAAGATGCTTCTCCTGGTCCTTTAATGGGATTATGATAGTCATCACCAAGCTTCACCTTGTGAGGTGAATCTTTCTGAACTAATTATAAGAAGGAATGCTTGTAACCTATCATGTGCTTAGAAGCACCACTATAAAAGCGATGTGTCACTTCCATGAGTGATGGTACCTATAAGAGATGATATCAATACATATTATTCGCTTGAGTCTTCTTCTTTGGTTCTCTCTTGATCAGGTTCATCATCTTCTGTGACATGAGCATGATGTATTTTATACTTTCCTTTTTTGACCTGACCTTTAGAGTTGGGACAATTTATTGCAATGTGTCCCATCTTCTGAAAGATGTAGCATCTGTAATTTGAGAAATACTTCTTAAACTTTTAAGTCTTTTGTAATCCATGAGGTTTCTTGTGTGACTGAACTTCCTTCTTGCTCTTTCCTTTTCTTGCATGAGCTGTTAGGGCTTGATTTTCTTCATCACCTAGTTTATCTTCTCTTGCTGCCAATCTAGCTTCTTCCTGAGTGCAATCCTCCCATAGTATACTAAACCTTGTTAGCCTTGTTCTTGAACATATTCCATGAATGAATGATTCCAAAGATTTGGGGAGACTATTCAAGGTAGTCATCACTAATTCAACTTCTTCAATTGTGTCTCCAATGGCTTCAAGTTCTTCTTTGATTTGAGACATCCTTGTGAAGTAGCATTGGATAGTTTTTGAACTTTGCATCTTTACATTCTTGAGTTGTGTTCTCAAGGTCATCTTCTGGTTGATATTCTTTCCTTCATACAATCGATATAAGGAATAAAAAAAATTCTTAGCATTCATCAATGATGAGACATGAGGGATCAAATGATGAGACATGAGGGATAGAATCAACAATAATTATCTTTTCCTTAACTAGGTTCTTTTTGTGTATTTCCTTGGTCCCATCTTCGTCAAGTTCTAGAACTTCTTCTTGGACGAAATCTTCTAGATCATTTTCTTCTAGAATGAGCATCACCCTATACTTCCATGATCAGAAGTTATCAACACCCTCAAGCCTCTTGTTAATATTGGTATTAGGTGCCATCTTGTCCTTGAACAGTAATACAATAAGAAAAATGAAAAAATTTCAAATAAAGGTTTTGAACTTACCAGAGAGTGTGCTAGGCCAAGATGAACTACTCCAACTTCAATCTACAGTTTCCAAGAGGTCTTGATCTAGGGTTTATGAGTAAACCCTAATTTTTCAAAAGGTGAATTTTGGAATTTTTCTCCAAGGGAAAGGGGCACCCTCCTTAGGAGAACTCCTTGGTAGCTTTACTTTGACCAGTTTCCTCCCAAAAGTGGGATAAATCACCTTCTAGGGTTTTGTGCAGTTGTCAACAGTTGCAACACTAGTTGCAGATTTCAAAACTTCAGCAAACTGAGGATCTAAACCCAAGGAAAGATGGCTATGATTAGGAGATTCTTCCTATGATCTTAACTTCCCCAATGAGTTCCTTCTAGATTGTGAAAATGGCCTCTTTTAGGCCTGCTCTGATACCATGCTAAAATTTCTCTGATACTTAGCCATTCCTTCCACTTCCCCTCATTACATCGCCTAGTCTTCTATATATATTACAAAATAGGCCTAAGCATGGATAAACCCATGGGATGACATTCCCATACCCGTTACATGATCCCAAAAAACCCAAAAATCCCTAAAAAGGGGTTGAGATCCCGCGATCTCCTCTTCGTCTTGCGCTTCGTCTTCGATAGGGTGTCGAAGTCCCAAAATAGGTCAGACTTGACCAAGGATCTTCCAAAACTTGGTCAAGGGCCAACATGCCCCCAAGACTCACTTGTGACTTGTCCCAAGTCACTCTAATCTAACTAGTTCTACTTCAAAATCCTTGATCTTGGCTCAAGCGGCTTCGACTTATTGTTGTGCTAC
Organism: Picea engelmannii; assembly: GCA_009831015.1. Lineage (NCBI taxonomy): Eukaryota > Viridiplantae > Streptophyta > Pinopsida > Pinales > Pinaceae > Picea > Picea engelmannii. Next base: position 272,467 of record ML785342.1, read on the forward strand.
AACCTCTTGTTCTGCGAATTCTTGTATGACCACCACCATAGGAGTTCTACCCAGGAAAAGCCACAGATCACATGCTAGCACAAAATATTAAGGACACATATAGCGATGTCGAGAAGGGGACGTGAGGCTACAAGGTAGCCTCCATACAGAATGGTTTCGTGCACCTACCATGTCAGTTAATAGCTGGGAATATGGTATGCAAGAACTGACCCACACAGGTCACAGGCTTCACCATTGACCTTGCAGGGAGGTGTGTAGAAGGATTACAGATGAACTGGGCGAAGCACCTAGTCAATCAGCTCGAACTAGACTGTCGCGAAGCGTAGGATCAGGGTTACAAGTTCCACTTCAGCTGGCTTCTGATCCTTATCGCCTTTGTTGTCTGGGAGATGTCGGAAAGTGCGACCTTTCTGGATATTGAACCTTTTGAGCCGCTTTCCCTGAAGTTCACTACCCTTTGGTATTCAAGTGATATGAACAAACAATGGCAGTTGAAACCTGTTTTTCATACCTACTACCTTCAACTGAAGAGAGCCATCGAAGTTGAGCCTCACATGACTTCGAACACCTTACAGTTATTTCGACCCCTGATGAAGTTCGGCACAGATCGACATTTCATTTACATTACAACGCGAGCCGATGAACATAAGGAACAAATGTAGTCATACTACAAGCTCACGGAAGAGGATCTTGAGGAAATCACTAAGGACTAGTCGTTATACCTCCTCATTCCAACAGACCCTGTAGAGATGTCCGACCCTGACAGCGCAAAAACCGCGCATGATACACCGGGACCCAACAAAATGAAGAAGACTGAGGAGGTCCAAGACCTAAGCAATGCCTCAAGGAAGACTTCTTCCATATCACCTGAGTGAGGAGGTGACGACGACATAGAAGAGATTAAGGACAGAGAAGATGAACAAAAGAAAGGTGAAGTAACACCGCTGAGATATGAGACCGATCCCTTGAAGAAGAGGAAGGTTTCTCCCCAGAGACCCTATTCGCGGAAGAAATCCAAAGCCACTATGACCAATATGAAGACTGTGCTTACTGCTGATGATTTTGATTTCATCATCGCAACACTAAACGACACCTCACTGGAAATTGAAAAGAGGAAAGAATCTAAGAAGGAGGAAATTTATGATAGAATCGAGGTCAAGATCCAAGGAGTATAGCAGGCTCTTCAGTCAAGTCACACAGTCTCCACTATGCCCCTACCATCAGGAGAACTAGAGTTGGGGGATGAGTCGGCCCAACTTTGTCGAGTATATGATGCGATCGAAGTCCGTCTTCGTCATGCATAAGAAGAAGCAAAACAAGCCACCCAGGCCTTGAAGTAAGTGCAAGGCATACTCATAGAACAACACAGAATTGCAGAGTAGGATAATATTGATCTCCAGACAAATTTTGATGAGGAGAAAGCACAAATGCAGCAAGAAAAGAAACAGTTGCTCGCAGGACAACTCGAGGTAAAAGAAGCAATCAACAGATCACTTCGCTCTATGATAGGCTTAGAGCCGCAAGATGAAGACTGAGTCACGCATTCAGGGTTTATTTCATCTGTAGCAACACTTTCTCTGATTCTTTCTGGGTTCTGCCATAATCTCAGTTTCTTAACCTTTCTCGTGGTATTCTTGTCTCATATTCATTCTTTCCAGCTTAGCTATCATTCTAGGGAAACCCAATACTTCATGGTCCATAGATTTGAAACAGAGGCAACTAGGTCTTATACCAGGGCATTCCTTAGCCAGATGTCTCGGTCTTCTACAACTGTAACAAAGAGTTAATCCTCTCTTTCTCTTAAATGATCCCCATCCTTTCCTGAACCACACACTAGGATCATGGTAGCTAACCTACAAAAAAGTCTTTCTAGGATCATGCATCCATTTGTTAGTCCAAACATTCTCTCTATGCATAGGTATAGCATATATTTCGTTATTCTTATCATATCTACTCATATCAAATCTTCTTTCATCTATCAGTGCCCTAGTTTTCAAGCTAGGAAAAATATTATCAAACATACCTAGATCCATACTTTAGAAAAAAAAAAATCCACTTATCTTACTTCTACAGAGCACAAAGCTTTCAAATCTAGAACTTTTCACTATTCTTACCTTTATTAGAGCATAGAGCTTGCGGATCTTACCTCTTTTAATCAATAATTCTCACTTTTACCTTTCTCAGAGCACAACGAAACCATTTTTTGGCACAGGGGCAACCCCAGGGTTCAACACTCAAGAGCGCACCAACAAAACCCTAACTATCGGCCCTTTCGACAACACCTGCAAAGAAGATGAAGTCTCACCCGAGGTAGAGGCACGGGTGGTTGCAGGAATCCAGTGTGTGCAACCTTAGCTGGGACACAGATCTGTGATTCTAACACTTAATAGAGCACTCAGCAGTTAACATTCATCAATATCCAGTTCTTAGTTACAGCGCAGTTAAACCCTAATTACAGAGAATCACAGTATTCAACTAGATCTAGCATCTAACAACACTTATCATGACAGATCAAATCCTAACAAATTCAGGCACTGAGCATATGTATATAAGTCATATCTGACATCCATATACATCATTAAGCACAGAGCATCAACGGATCTATCTATCTATATCAAAGCACTAAGAATATTAACATATAATCACATCAACACATTTCATAAAGCAGAGTAGCACAACATATATGTGGTTCACCCCCACCCTGGGGCTACATCCACCAACTCTTTGTCTTCTTTATTAGCTTCTTCAATAGGTTACATGCACAGAGCCTCAAAACCCTACTCTGCATAGGAAAGGAGATCTGCGTAGGTCGCTAGATCCTCCTTCCTTGAGTAGATCTAAGCACGTAGCCTTCTACAATCCCTTACAATGACTTTCACTTAGCTCTACAAGTTTCACATAGTATGCACCAAAGAACTTACAATCTTGATCACATAGATCCAACTCTAGCACTTAGCCATTCCTTCCATTTCTCCTCATTACATCGCCTAGTCTTCTATATATATATTACAAAATAGGCTTAAGCATGGGTAAACCCATGGGCTGACATTCCCATACCCATTACATGATCCCAAAAAACCCAAAAAGCCCTAAAAATAGGCCGAGATCCCGCGATCTCCTCTTCGTCTTGCGCTCCATCTTTGACAGGTTGTCGAAGTCCTAAAATAGGTCAAACTTGACCAAGGATCTTCCAAAGCTTGGTCAAGGGCCAACAGTCAGAGATCCTAATTTTTTTGTCTATGTAAATACGCACATCATTAATATAATTACATCGCTAAGTGTAGACCGACCATGAAGAAAGAATTATGGGGAACTACACTCCACTGGGAAGGGAAATTGAAGGGGCTAAGAGGCTAGGAAAAAGGGCTAATCTTGAGGGATTAACCCCAAGGGAATATTATAATATATTTTCCTAAAGACTAAGGTTTGGGAAATAACTATGTTATCCTAAGTTCCTTTGGGGAGAGGAACGAACTCCAAGTGGAGAGGAACAAGCTCCCAAGAGAGCCATGTGTCAACCTAGGCACATGAAATGTTATGTGGGAAATCATTCGTTGTGGCAGGCGGCCATTCGGGCAGGCTCCCAATTCATCCACTCACACACTCAGACTGAGCATTCACACAACATCCACTTCCTCCATTGTTTTACCTCTGTAAGCTATGTAACCTACAACCTCGTGAAGCTAACCAGTACTTTTCCTATGAATCATAACATGTTTGTAATGTGTCTGAGCCAGATCGCACCTTAGCCATTTGTTTTTGTCTCCCACATTTTTTATCTAGACTGGTGTGGTTTACTGTCCTTACCAGAGCCATACCCGATTTGTTGTTGTGATTACGTGGACGAGATTGGTCTAGGAGCTAGATTGAAGAAGTAGGTTGTCAGGCCTGTGAGAAACTCTCTCCAGGTGAGAGAGGTTGTTAGGGAAGTGATTTTCCCATAGGGATCCTCACAACAATTGTAGTGCTCTAAGACTTCATGTCCAGCCTGTTGTTGAATCCATGGAAGGAGAGTGGAGCAGGAAAAGGACTATCGAGCAGAGAAGGGGCACACTCGCTAAGGTGGTACATGCATGTGGGGAATGAGGGACTATAAGTTGCGGATGTGAGTGGAATCCTAGGGAAATAATCCTTCCTGGAGATTTGGTAACCTCATCCTAGCCTAGGATTTCCTTTAACTAAAGTGGATTTTAGTCCCATCTCGGGGGTGACCCACTGCTGATATCTTGGAGCAGTGTGGTCTAAGGCTAGGAGGTTTGTGAAAGGTTTGCACGTAGTTGGTGAACTTCTTAAACATATAAGTACTTTTTATACATGATTAATTACATGTTGTATGTTACACCTGTGTTTATTTACTGTATGTTTCCGCATAATTTTGTGTATGTTAACAGAAAGTAGATTTTTATTTTTAATGTAATAAGTATGATAGTTTATGCATATGAAATTTTTTCGGTGCCATGCCTAGGGATTTGGAGGCCGAGGGACATCAAAAATTGGTATCATAGGCCATGGTTTCAACATTGAACCTGTATGGGCCACGAGTATGGAATTTGGAGTCAAAATTCCACAGGGATTTGATGTACAGAGTGCCAGAGGGGCACTAAGAGAGCTCTTGGGTGGTAATGGAAAGATTAGGAGGAGTGGCAGATCATTTATCACAACAATCATGGTTAATAACCATGATATTGAATTTGAGACATGGGATCTATGTGAGGGGGAGGCAGACCCTTCCCAGCCATTAGATCTAGAGAAGATGCATGGCATTTAACCTCCAAGTCCTTCGGACTTCATGACTTCAGCGAAGTTTACGTTCTGTTGAGAAAATGGGTCGAGCCCAAAGTTATAAAGTCCTAGAGTGATTTTCAACCATAGATCATCTAGGAGGAGGAGAGCCGTGGATTTCCCCCGAGTATATAGAGGTTCAGAATTTAGGGAAATCAATTGAAGTGTGCACAGAAGGGACTTCCTCCCAAAGTCCCAAAGTCCTGAACTCTGAAGTTAATCTAGACCGTGTTTGAGGAAACATGTATGTAGATCATCCTATTTGGGAATTCAACATTCAGAGGATTTGTGGTGTAGTGTGGAAAAGTCTTCCGAAGTCCCGGAGCGTCAGAGTAATGTGGACCTATTCGAAAGTTTGACATTCTGGAGTTATAAGGTGGGATGGAGTGGAATCTCCCGAAGCCCGAAGTGTCAAAGTCTCGAAGCACCGGATATGACATGGCATGATGATGTCACCTAGGGTGACATGGACCTACCCTAAGCCTGCCACGTGTCACTACATTATTTGACCACAGAGCAAAGGAGATCGTTGAGTTCGTCAATTCGAGATTCAGAAGGAATGAAGTGTGATGAATGAGAAACCCCTGAAGCTCCGAAGAGCAGAGTAAATCCTCACCATTTATTGGGAGAGGATACATGGCATCAGATCCAATAGTCCAAAGACTCGGCACTCCTGAAGGGTTGAGAATGTGGATAGTCTGAAACTCTCGAAGCCTAGAGTCCCAGAGTTGATCGTGGCACTTGGTTAATGAGAGGGTTTAGTTCGTTGATTTACTGTATGTTGATCAACAACAAAAACTTTCAAAGCCTAGAGTTACAAAGCTCCGAAGCACTGAAGCTGCAAAGAAGAACCAGTTTAATAGTTCATCGTTCTAACATTCGACAGTTATAGAGTGTGCGGGAGTAGGATTTGTCAAAGCCTGAAATGATGAAGTACCAAAGTGACGGATTGTTACGTGGCATGATGACATCACCTGGGGTGATGTGGACCTCCTTTAGGCATCACATGCATTATCTGGTTTTGTACTTTTGGGAGGCCCTGTTGAACCAACAACAATCTGAATCATGTCACTCGACGGTGGGGCCATGTGTCACCACCTTAATTGATGTTAGTTGTACTAAGTGGAACTCGAAAGGTTTAGAAGTTAGAAAATACTAGACCATCGAGGGGTGAGATTATGACCATCGAATATGTCAGATCAGCAATGATATAATCGTGATCGTCGGATCTATGAGGAATAGATCAATGGATGGGAACAATTGCGGAAGTCCAAAGGCAAATTAACGAGGGGGATATTTCACATCATGCAATCAACCGGGATCGTAGATTTCAATCGGGATAAAAATCAATGGTGGACGTTGACTTCCACTCCATCGCACATCTTTCCATTTCAGAAGTCGGGGTTGTTGTTAAACCGCGAGCATGTTCAAGGTCCGCAATTGTCCAAGATCATCGATCGTAAAGTGATCGACAAATCAACAATTTTTCCATTAACGGGATTGGAACATGAATAATAATATGGTGATAGCGCCTTGTAAGATATTTAAGCCCTTGGTTATGAGCTTAAACAAAGGGTTCTTATAATAAGGTCTCGAAGGTGTATTGCACAATGAGTTCGCCAGTTCAGCGGTCTGGGGGTTTTGTGATGTGCAAAAGGAGAAACCGTTGAAGCCTGAATTTCCAGAGCCTTGAAGTTCCCTAGGCTCTAGATAAGCACCTATCTGCTAGTCCTTGATCACATGTGATTGAGGGCCAAAGAAAAATGGCTAGTGCTCGAAAGTCGTTTGATTTTAAGTATGAAAATGGGGCTTAGAGAAGGATTTTATGGAGTCCCGAATTGTACGGGCCTGCACCTAAATAAGAAAAGAAGGCCTGGGAACTTTATGATAGGATCCAAAAAAGATCTAAGAGAAATTTAGCTCAGAGAAAAGCGATCAACTACACAAGGAATGCAACAAAGAAAAAGCACAAGTTTTAAAGGTCCATAACTTTTTGGTCAAAGCTCAGAATTGAGCAAGGAAGTAGTCATTGGAAAGGTCTGGGACAACAGAATATTGATGTTCACCCAGAAAAGGGGAATGATCAGAAAAGTACTCAGGAAATCAGCAGAAATAAGTCTTATATATTATTTAAACAAAATGGTTTATATTTTTCTTGAAATTGTTAAGTCAGTTAATCTGGGAATGTTATGTTGGTTGCACATTTTGCAGAATTAACCACAAATTGATCAGATTAGATTAGCACAAAGTATAGAGAGATGGATGATACATAGGGGGATTACATCCAGGAAGATGTAATATGAGGAATGGATGTCCATTTGTGTATGGAAGGAACAAACTCCAATGGACATGGAGAAGGGAAGGATGATAACATGAATATGGTAGAGACCATTAGAAATTTGCAGAAAGATGTCCAGAGTCACAAGGCTGATAATGAAAGGATTATGAAAGAAAAAGAGCAACAGGAATACTTCAATATGAAGTTAATGAATATCCTGGACATAATTGAAAAAAAGTTGGATAAGGAGAGTAGCTCCAGCAAATCAGGAAGCCACAGGACCCCTACGGGAAAAGGAAGATCAAGGAGTGGTAGCAGACATCACCATCACTCCCAAGGACATTCCAATAGGAGAGTACACAGAAAATCTAGTCCATCCCCTGTCAGGAAGTGTCATAAGAGATCAGGGGTGGATGAATTGAAAGGAGAAATGAACAAGATCAAACCTCTTACCTTTGACGGAGAGCACAAGAAATATGAATATGTCGAGACATGACTGTTGGGAATGAGAAAATACTTCCAACTTCATAATTATTCTTCTCATGCTAAAGGAAGAATTTTTATCTACCAGTTGAAAGGAAAGCCATCCATGTGGTGGGATCATCTTGTGCAAGTGCAACACATCAGAGAGAATAATGTGACTTGGAGGGAGTTCAAGAAGAATTTTGAGAAGAAATACTTAACCAAGAGGTATTATGAGAAAAAGATGAAAGAGTTCTTTGAACTCAAACTGAGAAGCATGACCATTGATGAGTATGAAAGGAGATTTTTAGAACTATTGAAGTATGTCTCCTTCATCAAGGATGAGACAATTAAGATCCAAATATACTTGAGTGGGCTGTCATTTTTCATCAGTGATAAAATTCAGTATGATGATCCCAAGACTTTGGAGGAAACCATAAGGAGAGCCAAGTTCTTATACGATCAACATAAGGGAAAGCCTACTTTCCAAAGAGCTTGTGAAGACGAGAATAAAATCAATATGGATCAGAGGAAGAAGGGTAACAAGCCACCCTTCTTCAGAAACAGTTCTCAGGGACATCAAACGCCTAGAGATCCCAAAGTAACTAAGACAAGTGGGAAAAGGCCAATGAAGACACCCATCCAATGTTGGGGTTGTAAAGGAAATCATATGTATAGATATTGTCCACACAGAAGTGAAAAAATGAGTGTTTTCCACAATGTACAAGAAGAAAAAATAGTGGAGGACATGGGCATAAGTGTTCCAAGGATCCATGCATCCCTAGAAAAAAAGAAAGCAGAGTTTCAATCATGCATGATTGAAGTAGAAGGTATGATCAATAACCATGCCTTTACTATTTTAATAGATTCGAGAGCTAGTCATAGCTATATAGATCCTAAGGTGGTGGAAGGTTTTCAATTTCCAAGAAGAAAACATGGGAAATCTTGGTTGGTGCAGCTGGCTACATGAGACAAGAGAAAATTTGTTGAGCTAGTTAAATCATGTCCAATGTACATGAATGGGATAAGTACCAAGGAATATTTTAATATATTTCCCTTGGGTTCATATGACTGTCTAATTGGTATGGATTGGTTGTACCAACACCATGCCATCTTAGACTGCCATAACAAGGCATTTACTTGCATGAATGAGGAAGGGAACCCAAGAATAGTCCAAGGAATTCCCATGGAAGTTATTGTCCGAGAGATCTCAGAAATGCGGATGAAGAAGTGTTATAAGAAGGGATGCCAAATATTTGTGGTTCATTTGGAGGAAGAACCTAAGAATAAGGTGTCAAATATTGAGGATCATGCAATCCTAAAATATTTTGAGGATATGTTCAAGAAAATATCGGGATTACCTCCTAAGAGAAATGTTGATTTCTCTATAAATTTGATTCCTAGAGCAGCTCTAGTGTCCAATGGAATCCTAAGTTAGAACGGATTTGTGGTATGTTTTGAATACAAAAAAATTAAAGAGCGTGAAAGGTTTTACACTACTCATGATTTGGAGTTGGAAACCATAGTACACGCCTTGAAGAAGTGGAGGCACTACCTCCTGGGAAAAATATTTGAGCTTAGGACAGACCATAATGGTCTGAAATATTTGTTTGATCAACCAACTTTAAATTCCAGGCAGAGTAGATGGTTAGAATTCCTCTATGAGTATGACTTTGATATCAATCACATCAAAGGAAAAGATAACAAAGTGGTTGATGCACTTAGCAGGATAATGCATGAAATGCATGCTACAACCATTAACATGTATCATAATAATCTTAAAGGTAGAATTTATGAGGCTTCAAAAGTAGATTTGCAGTGCATGGAGATGGTAACAAAATTTCAGCAAGGTAAAATGCAGCAGAAGGTTGAAGATTATAAATTGGGAAATGATGAAATTATCTTATATAGGAACATAATTATGTACCCAATTCTCATGAATTGAGGAGTACGATCTTGAAAGAGATGCATAATGCACCTTATGTTGGAGACCCTAGATATCAAAAAACAATTGTAGCAGTCAAAAGCCAATACTATTGGCCAAACATGAAGAAAGAAATCGTTGAGTACATTGCTAAATGTCTGGAGTGTCAAAAGGTCAAGGCTGAGCATAGACACCTAGTTGGGTTGTTGCAGCCACTTCCCATTCCTGAGTGGAAGTGGGGAGTCGTGTCAATGGATTTCATCACCAAATTTCTCAGAAAAAGAAAGCAATACGATTCTATCATGGTGATGGTGGACAAGCTTACTAAAGTTGCCCATTTCATTCCAATGAAGATTACTCACAAGGAAACCAATGTTGCTGATATTTTTATGAGGGAAGTAGCACGCTTGAATGGCATACCCAAGACAATTGTGTCTGACAGAGACCCAAATTTTACCTCTAAGTTTTGGATGGGATTATTCAAAGGGTTTGGAACAAATCCAAACTTCAGTACAACTTATCATCCCGAGTATGATGGGAAAATAGAAAGAGTCAACCAAGTGATAGAGGATATGCTAAGAATGTATGTGATGGAAAAACCATAAAAGTGGGAGGATTATCTACACTTGGTAGAATTTTCCTACAACAATGGGTACCAAGCATCTCTAAAGATGATCCCATTTGAGGTACTTTATGGTAGAAAGTGCAACACACCAACAAGATAGGACAACCCAGCTGATAGAGCAATAGTTGGGCCCGAGTTGCTCAAGGAAATGGAAGAGAAGATGTCAAATATTAAGCAAAATGTAAAGGTTGATCAAGACAGGAATAAAAGCTATGTTGATAAGGGAAGAATTCACAGAGAATTGTGTATTGGTGATCATGTGTTTCTGAAAGTGAAGGCCAATAGAAATTCTTTGAAGTTGGGAAACTGTTCCAAATTGGAAACTCGTTATTGTGGACCATTTGAAATCCTAGAAAAGATTGGGTCTTATTGAGGGGTCCTAAATCCCTTTGACTCAACAGCGGGAACCAAACCCACAACCGAGGCCCAATTAGACTATGCATCATTTAATAGTGGAATGGTTCTCCAGATCTTGCGATCCGGCCAAAATAATTGATGGGCTTTATGTTTTTCTTGTGAAGGCTTTCTCCTTCAGTTCAAAAGTTCTCTTTTGTATTTTCTCTTAGGTGGGACTGATATAAGATAAAGCCGGTATAAAGAAACTAGGTAAAAAAGTGGGAACAAGCTTAACTACTACAGAAGAGGCTGAGCTTGGGATAACCCTTTCACTCTAGTATGTAGACAATAATTATCTACCACGGGCCTAGTACTAATACATTAACCGTGCAAGTATTCCAATTACTGACTGAGATACAATTTATGAGAAGAAAAGCATGCATGCGATAAACGATGGAAAGTAAAATAATTCACTTAACTCTAATCATTAATCACATAATAACACAATGATTTATCTTCATCATTAAAGAAAAGAACTGTAAAACATTGAATCAGATAACTTATCAACATATTTAGTAGCTCTTACTCATTAAAACATCCATTCATGAGACAGAATAAGAAATAATTCTTCTCCACATCCAATCATACACGCTTTTGATGAAAAAACACTAACTTGTCTCTGGTCTTAAACAAGACTTCTCAATTAAAGGCAGCTCCAAAATAGTTCTTTACAAAACCAAAAATGAGGTTCTTTGCAACAACCATCGACCATTTTCTAATAGGTCGATCCTCCTATTTATAACATACTATTAACTAAAAATAACTACTAAAGTGAAACTAAGTAAAACAAAACTCACCACATGGCGCTTTCTTCTATCAGTCTTTCTAAGAGTCATCTCAGGATCTCACTTAACTGGGTGAATCTTCTCGTACTCTAACCACTTGATGAAGAGATCCTCGCATGTGTTGGCATACGAGAATCTATGTTGTTACATTGGGGCCGAGTGAATCTCTCTTATCTCTACTCCTTGTACCCGATACTTGACTATCCTAGAACTTAATTGTTGCAACATGGCCCAAGCTTTGATTGAGTGCTCCATGAACTGTCACACCTAACCTGGTGCCATGTCTGTCACCTTTTCTATTTCCTCAGCCCATGATGAGTCTTTTTTGACATGAGATTTTACTATGTCACGCAAGTCAACAAAGTCATCGGGTGTGCCAAATTTAGGGAGGTCGATGTCTCTCATTACCCGGTTGATCTTGATCCAGTTTTTCTCACACTTGGCCCATTTCTCTTGGATTTCCCGATGGGGTTCCTGAGCCATTTTTTCCCAATATTCAATTGATTTATTTATGCGATCAAGGCTTCTTTCTTTTAACACCCAGATGTCGTGCTCTTCTATATCTCAGTCGTACTGAACCATGCTGATATAGTCGACCCTTTCCACGGCTTTTTGTGCCTTCTCTTACCACCTCTCCATATCCTTTCACGTGGCCAGTGCCATGAGGGTGTCTTCTTGCAGATCAGCTATCCTTCCAATGAATAGGTGTCGTTCATCTGTAAATTTGTTGTAGGCCTCCTTGAATTCGCTCCTTAGGAACACCGCGGCCTCTATGGTGTCATGGTAATGTTTCTCCAAGTGGCGCAAATGTTCCAATTTTTTCAGAGCATCATCCAACTCCTCTTCATCCCTTTTTTCTTTGTTCAGGGTGGCATCGGTGATTTCCATCCCTGTGCTGATAAGTTCGGATATTTTTGCGTGCTCTTTATTTATCAGATTTTCCTCCATGGTGATAAGGATGGAGCGATCCAGAGTGATCCTCCTCTTCTTGGTGGTCCTCTGCACAATGGATTTCCTTTTCCGATCATAAGAAATGGCATGTATGTCAGCGAGTTCATCCAAGGGCTCGGGGGTTTGTTGATCTCCCCAGGTGATCATATTTCCTAGGCTTTCGATGGTATATATTTGTTCAAGACTGGGTTCTTGAACTTATTCCATTTGTTTTGAAGTCTTGACTCATGTTTGTCACTCATCGGGAATTTGATTATTGATTGAAATTGAGACATCGAGGGTGGGATCAGTACTTACTTGATTATTGGTCATTGAGATGTCGATCTCTTGTCGTGGAGCTTCTCCCTTTTTTTCGACCATCTCTGGCTCATCCTTTGTACTATCTGCTTGGGTCTCTGGTGCACTGGGCAACTCAGTTTCTAAGACACTCTTGACTTCTTGTTCATTTTGTGGAAGCCCCTGAATTCGAGCGTTGAGAACTGGGGAAGATGTCTTCTCTAGCTCCTTTTCCTCTATGATATGTACAAGGGTCACAAGGGATACCTTTGATCTCTCTTCATCATCATATATGTTTATTAATTCACGGAGGGGGTCTGGTGCACTTGCTCCCACTGATACCCCGACTGTCTCCGGCTAAGCTAAAACACCCATCGGTGATCCAGCCTACGGCGTTGTGATTTTAGGGTCGTCTAACCCGGTGATTTCATCAATGTCTATCAGTTCAGGGCTGTTTGGGCGTATCTGGATTTCATCTGGGTTGTAGGCAAGGGACCCTATCATTCCTGTGAGATCTGGGTCATCTTGTATCTGATCAATTATCCATTGTGCATGTTCTATAATGAGTAACCACCTCTCCCATGTGTCTTGAGTCATAGGGAAACCTCTATCTTGCACCGAGGCTACCAGGGGGACCTTTGCTGCTTTGACCACTACCAGGGGAACTGTTGCCTCGACCACTGTCATTTCTTCTTTAGCTCTGAGGGCCTCTTGATTTGATTTCTCTATGGTTGTTGTTTGTTCATCCAAGATCATGGCTCTAAACCTGGTCATTTTGGGGTCAACCATCCTTGCCACCACTTCGTCCCAGTCTTGGGCATTTTATGCGAAGACTTCATCTTCAAATTTTTCATGGGCATATGGCTAACAAGATGACACTTGAGAAGTGTGTTTCAAGACTAGACCCTTTGGGTCGTGCTTGTGGAATCGGCCTGTCTGGAATATGAACTCCAATTGGCTCAACCCTTCTTGTTTGGCTTGAGTGGTGTCTTTCACCAAGTAGAAGCCTATATGGAATCCATAAGGTATAAACGCCCACTTTGTATCCTTGACCAGGGTGGCGTTGTAGCCTTGTAGGATGGTTTGGTAGCATATATCTCCCACTACAAGCCAGTCAGGGACATGCACTGGTAGGAGATGAGGTGCTCCAGTGGCTCTAAACACCCTAATGTAGGTATCACGCTTGTCTAGATACCAGTGGCCGACCTTTGATATCATGTTTTTGTCTGCAGTTGATAGTCTCGGGCATTCTTTCTTGAAAAGAATAAAATAAATATGTGCGATGAATTCATCACAGATAAGGGAGTAATATTTTTTGTACCTGTTCTCCCATTAGATGTTGAAATATACGTGGACCAGGAGTTCTGCAATGTGCCAGCTCAGGTTCATGACGACAAATATGTTTCTGGCACACATGACATCCAGTAAGTATGAAGCCATGTAGAAGGCTAGTGTCTCTCCTTCCTTCGGTGTCTGAGCTTGTTGTATGCAGATGCTCAGTTTCTTAGAAATGATGGCTCCCCAGTTGAAGCCGCTCCTGGAAATGGCCATTGTGTAAGATATAGGCATCCATGCCTCTAAAAATCTAGAGCAGTCTTTCTTCCCATACAATCGGTAGATGAGAGCCATCAGGTAGATGTATGGCTCCCTTAAATTGGTTGTCTGGTACCATTCGGTTCTCTGGTTGGTGTACTTCTTATCTTCTCTCCACCATGAGGCCATCACTCAGATGGTGTCATGGCGCTCGTATAATTTACAACGAAATCAGTGTTTAGTCACTCCTCGGGCTCTCCAAGCTTGTAATACTTCTGGACCTCCACCGAAAGGAACAATCCGACACAACCACCATTGTCCTCATTGATCAAACATTTTTGTGTCTATGTGGTCAATGAGCCACTTCAGGAGTTCAACACAGGGAAATACATGGGTTATGCTAGCCACCATGTGCAGGTATGACCTCCAGATGTTCAAGAACAATTCATCGTCGAGTCCTATGACATCAAGATCATTGTGTGGGATCTATTCCAGGTATTCCTCCCGACTGGTTTTCTTAAAGAGCTCTCCCCAATGCGGGAGTGTCATTTTTTTACCCCGTTCTTACCTCTGTATCGCCGAAGGTTGAAGGTTGAACAAAAGATTTATTTGTCTATGTTTTGATGACTGACTTCAGTATTAGCATGAATTCCAATTTTCTTGCAACCCCTATAGAGGAGCCTTCACCTAATTCTGGTTCTTTCAGCTTCGGTGCCCTCGAGGATTGTCTAGTGGTTGGTTTTCTTGGAGGAATTGTTCCTGCAAATCGAAATAAATCTTTAGTGAATTTATACAAAGAAACACTAGATAAAAATATATATATGAGTTGTAAAAATGAAAAATCCACAGACTTGGTACATACCTGTAAAGCTTGCTAAACCTAGTTATTTGATACTCACATGATCTCTGCAGCTCTTGAATTGCTCATCTCGTTTCTCCAGATGCTCTGAATTTCCTAGAGAGCGGAATGATTATGATTACCACAGCTCGAGAGGATTTAAACCAGCGAAGAATTTATCGTGTCACATCAAACATTGAATTCGGGTGATGAGTGCAATTTAAAAAAAATCTGCCACTGAATCTTTGTAACTTAAATTCATCGTAGGTTGACAGCGAAGGCGTGGGGTTGATGCGGTATATCGGTGATTTCAAACAACCGTGTTGATTGGTACATGAGGTAGAAACTAATGCAGGATTTGGTATTAATTAGTCCCTTAACTTCTCCGAGTCTAATCGTATCTAGCACTAAAACGTCCCATTGTGTCGCTTTCTTAGTGGGTGGATCGGGGATCAAGGATGCACTATGAACGTTTTCGTCGATGTCCCTAGAAAAATCTTCGACATCTATTAATCTCATCGTACAATGTTGATGTGGAAAAACTGACTCGGGGATGTGACCTGGACCTAAGGAACCAAGAATGGCTCGGGGTAAAATTAGACCATACGGTTCCTCCAATCTGGCAAATACATGTGCCATTGAAGACAAGTGGCCTAATCCATGTGTATTAATTGGAGTCAGGTTTTTCATTATTTTATTCAGTTTAAAACATGCCTTAAAGTGTCGATGCCAAAAAGTATATGGGATCGACGATCGACGATACCTATCACATGTTTTTCTAGGGATTAGATTCCTCAAAAAGGTCATGATGTCGAAGTGCATCGGGGATCGGTGATCGGGGGAACTCTTTAGCGTGGTCACAAAATATGTCATGATCCTTTTAGATCTTCTAAGATTTCGATAGGCGCGTCAGGTATCGGCTATCAGTGATATATTTTTCTTCTTGATTTAACGACTATTTCGCTCGTCTTTTACCGATGTCGAAGAGGAATCGGCTATCATAGATATCCTTTTATAAAACATTTGCGCGGACAAAAATTGATTTTTACTGATGCCAATGAAGATTGGCACTCGACAGCCAATATTTCCCAAGTGGTTCTTTGCCTTTTTTAACTCCTTTTGATGCCGACTTTGAGTGTGCCAGGTGAAGTGTTTTTTCTTTTGCTTCTTTCTTCATGCTCAAGCCATGGGGTTTTAAAGGTTTGAAAACAGTTTGAAAGGTTAATGAGAGTCATGATAATAAGCAAAAGGCAAAACATTTTTGAAAAAAATGAAATCGAATCAGACAGTGCAAAAATCAAGTGGTACCCAAAAAGTAGAAAATTAACATAGGCTTTTTAGGGTGTGTTGAGTGCTCAAAAGGTCTGTAGATTATATGCCTGCATTACCTACATATATGACCATTCATAATGTATTCCATGTATCATTACTTAAGAAATATATACATGATGTTAATCATGTTTTTTATTGGAATGTGATTCAGGTGGAGAAAGAAGGCACTTTTCAAGTGCATCTAGTACGCATTATGGACCATAAAATAAAGCATCTCTGAAATTCATCCATCAATCTTGTAAATGTCCAATGGACCTGGTACGGTCTTGAGGATGCCACTTGGGAGCATGAAGAGGCCATGCGGGCATAATACCCGCATCTTTTTGAAGATTTTTGAATTTTTTTTTGTAATATGTAAATATGATGCACTAAGGATAGTGCATAAATAAGGGGAGGGGATTGTAATACCCCAAGGTCGAGCCCCTTATGAATTGTAATTGTGTTTATAGGCTGGTGAGACAAGTGTTTAGAAGCTGGGAGGCTTATGTCTTTATTAGTCCTGAGAGCCTAGATGTTGAAGGTCGAAGAGCCTGATTTTTTTGTATATGTAAATACTCACATCATTTATATAACTACATCGTTGCGTGTAGACTGACCACGAAGAAAGAGTTATGGGGGACCAAGATCCATTGGGAAGGGAAAGGGAAGGGGCTAAGAGTCTAGGAAAAAGGGCTAATCTTGAGGGCTTAACCCCAAGTGAATATTATAATATATTTTCCTAAAGACTAAGGTTTGGGAAATAACCCTGTTATCCTAAGTTCCTTTGGGGAGAGGAACGAACTCCAAGCGGAGAGGAACGAGCTCCCAAGAGAGACATGTGTCAACCTAGGCGCATGCAGTTTTATGTGGGAAATCATTCGTTGTGGTGGGTGGCCATTCGAGCAGGCTCTCGATTAACGCACTCACACAGTCAGACTGAGCATCACACAACATCAAATTCCTCCATCATTTTACCTCTGCAAGATCTATAACCTACAACCCCTTGAAGCTAACCCATACTTTTATTGTGAAGCATAGCATGTTTGTATTGTGGCTGAGCCAGATCGCACCTTAGACATTTTTTTTTGTTGCCCACATTTTTTCTCTAGATTGGTGTGGTTTACTGTCCTTACGAGAGCCATACCTGATTTGTTGTTGTGATTACCCGAATTGGATTGATCTGGGAGCTGGATTGAAGGAGTAGGTTTTCAAGCCTATGAGTAACTCTCTCTAGTTTAGAGAGGTTGTTGGGGAATTTATTTTTCTAGAGGGAGCCTCATGACAGTTGTAGTTCTTTGAGACTTCCTGTCTGGCCTGTTGTTGAAGCTCTAGAAGGGGAGTGGGGCAGCCAAAGGACTGTCGAGTAGAGAAGGGGCACACTCCCTGGGGCGGGACAGGGATGTGGGGAACGAGGGACTATAAGTTGTGAATGTGAGTGGGCTCTTGGGGAAAGATTCCTTCCTGGAGATTTTGTACCCCCGTCTTAGCCTAGGATTTCCTTTACCCTGGGTGGAGTTTAGTCCCAGCTCAAGGGTGACCCACTATTGATAGCTTGGATCAGCATAGTCTAAGGCTTGGAGGTTCATGGAAGGTATGCACGCAGATGGTGGCCTTCTTAAACGTATAATTACTTTTATACATTCTTAATTACATGCTATATGTTACACTTGTGTTTATTTACTATATGCTTCCGCATAATTCTGTGTATGTTAACAAAAAGTAGATGTTTATTTTTAATGTAATAAGTATGATAGTTTCAGCATATGAAATTTTTTCGGAGTCGTGTGTCGGGCTTTGGAGGAAAGGGGACGTCACATTAAAAATATAACATAATATTATTCTTTAGGGTTTTGTCTTGGACTAATACAATATTGATACAATAAGAATATCTTCTGAAGCTACTCAAACTTCAACATGTCATACCCTTCTCATAAAAATCCTAGATTATCCCACCATTGAAACTAAGATTTGATAACACACTATGACTTCCCCTCCACATGACCCCAACCATGGGATGAGTAGACATTAAACTAAACATTAAAAGTTCATCCCTCGGGAGACCAAATCACCATAATCCCAATGAAGAATGTCTCTCGTGGAAGCCCATATTTAATAACTAAATGCATTCATAGTGCAAAATAATAAAATGTAGTAGAATATTACAAACATGGAGTAACATGAAT
Organism: Picea engelmannii; assembly: GCA_009831015.1. Taxonomy (NCBI): domain Eukaryota; kingdom Viridiplantae; phylum Streptophyta; class Pinopsida; order Pinales; family Pinaceae; genus Picea; species Picea engelmannii. The sequence continues at coordinate 290,811 of ML785342.1, forward strand.
TCATTTTAATAATGCCCATGCTCTTAATTATTCACATGCACACCCATAGCACACAAAACATATGCATTTTCATTAAATTGTAGATTCATAGAAAGAGACATAACACTTATATTTTATCCAAAGATAGTCCAAGCAATTGGTCCATATCAACAATTTTATGCCCAATGGCATGCATCCAATGCATATGCTACCCCCAATATGGGGTATAAGGCCATTAGAGAAAATGAACCAAGCTATTGGGTTCTAGCTCATTAATCCAACCAAAATTCTCTCATGGTTCAATCATCTACTCACTACAAAATACTTGGAGTATATCATCCAACCATCGAACAATAATGACACTCTCTTCAACTGCTCTAATCAACATAGGGAATATTTTCTCTTTTTATGATCAATAGTCCCTTGGTGATATTCTTTCATTTTGGTTCTCTTCAAAGTAGGAAAAAAGAGTTCAATTTGATCAATTATCTTTTGGAAATATCCTACAAGAATAACACTTAACTCTAAAGAATCCAAAGAGCATTATATACACAATGGGTGAAATCTTCCTAATTTTCCCAACCTATATGCTCACCTACAACCATTTGTCTCTCATCCAATCTCTACAAATTCTTCTTTCACATAGATGATTTTATCAATATCCAAATCGATTCATGATTAGCGATGGAGAATAGAGTGGGAGAAGTGTAGACCAAGAATGTGAGAGTGATAAAATGAATAATGCAATGTCGGAGTTGAGTGAACGATTGTTGACTTTCTTTTGACAAGATAATGAGGTACTCTTATGCTTCCCCATAGTGATTGTACTCAACAAATGCTCCAATAGTTACTTAAGCAAATTTCTCCATTAACCTCTACATGTATTCAATGATTTGATTTCTAAGTCAATGGAAGTGGATGGGTTGATTTAAATCATATGATGGAAAATAGATGAGAGTTTAGGATGGCACTAGACAACACAGGATTCCTTTCCCATAGGATCCCCTTTCTCTTCCAGTTTGGTGGAATCATATCCCTATTATTCTCTCTCCAACCATCTTGGACCATCATACATTATATTCTAGGATTAATATCTACATATCTTGAGTTCATTGTGTCAATTATATGACACATTACATATAAAGATATACAAGTAGTCTAAACAAGCTATGAATTGACCATTTTCTGGTCATTCAAAATAACAAGAGAATATAATATTCCAGATATAAAAAGTATGCAGAACAGAAATAAATAGCTAGAAATGGCAGATGAACAACAATATAACCAAAACATCACCATGATAATAACAAAATAACACTAGAAATAGCACTTTGATTACCGAGAGCAATGTTCACTTGCCTCTTCGAGGAGGAAACCTCCAATAGAGCAGAGCTCTATTAAAATAATATCTCAGACCAAAGTTATAATACCCTCAACTCCTATTTATACTAAATATGTCTATCAAAAGAACCATCTAGAGGAAGATCCTTCTAGAAGCTGAAGCTTCTATTAGGTCTTCTTACATTGGACTTATTCTTCTTTATTTCTAGGCCTTATTAATATTGACCTTTATTACATGAAAATATATTATTCTAGCTACATGAGGGGTTAGGTCCCTAAAATGTTCTCCCCCTTAAAAACAACCTTGTCCTCAAGGCTTGAGATGGGGAAATTGTTGCAGAATGGTAGTTGGTTCCCAAGTGGCATCTGCTAGAGTTGTATCTTTCCACTGGACTAATACTTCCTTGATGGTTCATTGACGCATTCGATGCTCACGTTGGTCCAAAAATTCTTGTGGTTGTAGCCAAATGGAGCCTTCTTCGTCCAACTCAAGAAGGTTTGTTTGAGTTTGGCACTTAGTTCCAATCACCTTCTTTAAGTAGGAAACATGAAAAACGGGATGGATCTTAGAATGAATGGGCAAAGCTAACTGATAGGCCATCTGTCCCACATGCTTGAGAACAATATAAGGACCATAAAATTTGGGTGCCAGTTTATGACAATGGTCAACCTTGAGGGAAGTTTGCTTGTAAGGTTGCAATTGAAGAAACACCTAATCCCCTTCTGCAAATTGACGTTAAGAGTGACCTTGATCTTCTTGTTGTTTCATGCGATTATGGGACATGACCAAATTCTCTTTGAGGGTATGGAGAATAGATTCTCAAACTGTAAGTTTTTTTTCAACCGCCTAGACCTTCGAGACACCTAAAAAATATAAAAGGATTGAAGGTGGATTTTGTCCATATATCGCTTCAAAAGGAGTCATGCGCATAGCTATATGGTACAAAGTGTTGTACCACCATTCAACTAGTGGTAACTATTGAGCCCACTGATTCTTCCTTTCCGATGCAAAACACCTCAGATATGTTTCCAAATATTTGTTGACAACTTCAGTTTGACCATAAATCTGGGGATGATAAGTTATGTTGAGATGCAATTGGGTGCCTTGTAGCTTGAACATTTCTTGCCAAAAATTTCTAGTGAAGGTTGTCACGATCAGATATAATAGAATTTGGCATGCCATGAAGCTTGAAGACCTGATCCATGAAAAGTTGGGCTACAATCGATGTTGTAAATGGGTGTTGAAGAGAATATAAATGAGAATACTTGGAAAGATGATCAACTACCACCATAATGATTGATTTATTTCCCAATTTAGGTTAGCCGACAATAAAATCCATAGAGATTTCTCGCCAAATAGCAGGTGGAATTGGAAGCGGTTGTAGTGTGCCAAGAGATTTGATAGTTTCACCCTTGTTGCATTGACACACATCACATTCAGCCATAAAATTACGAACTTCCTATTTCATACCCTCCCCGAAAAAAGAACATTTGACCCAGTCATACGTTTTGGTAAACTCGGAGAGTCCAGTTGTGGGTGTAGTATAAAGCCTAGAAAGTACTGTGGATTTAAGTTTTGACTGTTTAATTAAATACAAATGGCCTTTGTATAGAATCTCATCATTGAGCCGAGAGTACCCTGGGGAAACTAGAGAATTGGACTACAATTGTTGTATCAGATAATAACTTTTGGGATCATGTAGCCATTCCTGGAGAACAACTTGGAGCCAATCTAGTACAATGAAAGAGAGAAAAAAGAGACCCTTCATCTTCATATTTTCTCAAAATTGCATCAGCAACCACATTTTCTTTTCCTTTTTTGTAAATGATCTCACAATCATATCCAAAGAGATTAGTCACCCATTTTTGTTGCTCAGGGGAGGAAAGGCGTTGTTCCAGAAAAAAATTGAGGCTTTGATGATCTATCTTAATTTGGAAGCGTTTCCCCAATAGATATGGTCGCCAAAGATACACGACATGTAAAATAGCCAACATTTCCTTTTCATAGATTGATTTGTCCAAATTTCTCTCAGACATATTTTTGCTGGTAAAGGCCAAAGGCTGACCTTCTTGCATAAGGACAACGCCAATTCCTTTCCTGGAAGAATCACTTTCCAGGACAAAGGTCTTTGTGAAATCAAGAAGGGCCAGGACTAGAGTGGTGCACATGGCCATATTCAAGGTTTGAAAAACCTGAGCAACTGCTGGACTCCAAGTGAAAGAATTATTTTTAAGGAGTGCAGTGAGAGGTGTCACAATCTTTCCATAATTCTTAACAAACTTGCGATAATAACATGTTAAACCCATAAATCCCCGCAAGCTTTTGAGAGTCTTTGGATGAGGCCAATCTTTCATAGCTTCAATCTTTTTAGAATCCACCATGACGTCGTCCTTGCCAACAAGATGACCCAAGTACTCTACTTTTGAGGCACCAAAAGCACATTTAGATTATTTGACGAAAATTTGGTGTTGAGAGAGTAGATGGAGAACTCGATTCACATGAGCAAGATGGTATGTCCAGGTTTTGTTGTAGATGAGGGTATCATCAAAGAAAACTAACACAAAATGACGAAGAAAAGCATGGAAGACATGATTCATGAGGCTTTGGAAAGTGGATGGAGCATTACACAAGCCAAAGGGCATGACCAAAAACTCATAGTGGCCCTCATGAGTTCTAAAGGAATTCTTAGGAATTTATGTGTAACATCCCAAACCACCAACGGGTCGGGCAACACCACTACTCGGACACTTCACTTAGCCATGATACCAATTTGTATCATACCCAGCCATAACCTATTGGGATATGCCACACAGAGATTCTTGTGAAAACATCATACACATCCAGGCCACCTAGGCTAGTACATGATACCTCATAGAAATGACAATTATCATGTGCATATATATAAACATAAACATATAACATATTCTACTAATACACAGATTAATGTGGAAATAATAGTAATCCTACACATACAACATATATAGGCATTACTCATCAATTATACACATGTACAAATACACATAATGTAAATGAACATAAAAGTGGTACTTATCTTTTAATAGAAGACCACCAACTGTGTGCAGACCTTCCACGAACCTCCCCGCCTTAGACCACATTGCCCATCATGCTCAGCAGTGGGTCAACCCCGAGCTGGGACTAGGCTCCACCTAGGGAAAAGGATTCCTAGACTAGGCCAAGGTTACAAAAAACTACACATTGCAACTGGAAGGATTCTCTCCAAGAGCCTACTTATGCCCACTACTCACAGACTCTCATTCCCCACATTCTTGTTCCACCCCGGGAATATGCACCTTCATTGTTCCACAGTCCATCGGCTACCCCAATTCCCTTTCAAGGTCTCAGCAACAGGTCGGATCAGGAATTATCAGAGCTCTGTATCTAGTGTTGGACTCTCTCTAGGAGAAAATCACTTCCAAACAAACTCTCTCACCTAGAGAGAGTTTCTCACAGGCCTGACAACTTGCCTCTTCAACCACGGGCCTAGCAACCTACTTCTTCAACCAGCTTCAACTCAATTTCAGCAAGTGAGGAAAATAGCAAGGCTCAATATATCTCAAGGGATGGCAGCAACCACAATTCTATAAGGCACAACACGGATCTGGAAAGTACAGATATAATGTGCTTCACAGGAAAATAGAGGTTAGCTTCATGGGTTACTGGTTTCATAGGTGCATGATAGATGCAAGGGTCTACGATAGAGGCCAAATGAGTTAGGTGAAGGATGGGATAATGGGAAGTGAACCCCCCCAATGAGTTGAATTTCCAGATTTAACTGCATGCATCCAGGTCGACACCTGTCTTGCTAGAGTTGCATGCACTACATTTAGCACTCGTTCCCTTTCCTAGGAACTTAGGATAACTGAGTTTATTTTCCCCACTTTAGTATTTTCATTTTCAGGAATATATTATAATATTCCCTTGAGTTAATCCCTATAGCTTAGCCCCTCTTCATATCCTCTCAGTTCCATCCCTTTCCCTACCTATTGGAGCTTAGTCCCCCATCATTCTTTCTTCTTGGTCAGTCTACACGCAACGATGTATAATTTTTATTGATGATCTTCATAATTACATATACAAAACCAGGCTTATAGCCTTAGCATCCTAGGCTCTCTGGCCTAATCATCACATAAGCCTCCTATATTATTATAAATCGGCTCACCGTCCTAACAAACATGTTTACAATTCATAATTACAACTTGGGCTCTACCGAGGGATATTACAATCCCCTCCCCTTATTTTTTCACTGTCCTCACTGCAACTTGTTTATACATACATAATTCAAAAATTATTCAAAAAACTCCAAGATTTAGCTATTGGAAGCCTATTATCCACCTGGTGCTCTACTTTCAAGCACCAATTATGGTGTTCACACTACAACTGGAATTCATTTTCTCTACTCTATAGAGCTGTTTCAAGAAGAAACCATCTTGCTATACCATTTGACACGCCCTCCTTATGGAAACTACCATGCCATAAGCATTTTTTATTTGCCTCTTCCTTTTTGAACTCACCCTTCCAGGCTTAGGTATCCTTTCACTGCTACACATTCCATCAGCGATCCATCTTTCCAAGGTTTTCACATGCAAGGAGAGTGCCAACCCAATACCAGAGCCTCTCACCAAGGTTCTCCATTAAAGGGCTTCAATGTCTCTATCAGTAGTTCTTCTTCCAACATTCTCACTTTATCCAATATTGTCTCATCTTTTGGTTTTCCACAAGCACCAAACTGCATACCATTTTCTTGCAAGGCTTCATATTGCATACTGCCAACAAATTGTTAGTATTTCCTGTACATCATAATTCAATTGCAATATGTACACAACCATATGCAGTGAACTTAGAATTGTCTGCACCTAGAAATTCAATCATAATTGTCAAACAATTTAATAAAATAGAATGACTCATCATTCTATGCATATGATTGTTCTTAATTAATATATGTAAGTTCATTACTTCTTTTTCTGAACAGGAAATTTTGTGTAGTTGGTATTTATGTGACTACTTGACTTGCAACTTTTCTGTTGCAATGTCTAGCAACTCCTTAATTGTCCTCAACTTCATGAGTTAACAATATTTCAGTTGTTAGTAACAATTATTTCCATGCAATAATATATATGCATGTACTTACAAAACACATTCAACAATTGCATTTAGTACACAATTCTATCACTTACTATGCATGAGTGCAATTCTCGATGCATACTTATTCAGTTTGCCTTGCATTGAATTACATGATGATCTTTATCTCAATCATGTATCTCACCATCCATAAGTTGGAATTCTGGCCAATGTGTTGACACATTCTCCACACACTTCCTATTGTCTTCCCAATTAATTGGATGCCTTCCTTTTCGATCCAAACACTACACCAAGAATATAATTTTGTGGTGTTCATTAGTGTTAGCAAAAAGGTTGTAGCCCAAGTTTTATTTAAAGGTAGGAATATTTTAGTACTTGTGTGGCCCAAAACCAAATTAACATGACATTCTCCTATGTCAGTGTGTGCATTCAAAGCTAAGAAGCTTTGAATTAATACAAGCCTCCAGCCTTTACCACATCCAGTGGTGTGCATTCAATAATATAATCATGTGATTTTATAAAATAACTCTGGCTAGGAAATTATTATCTAAATTCTCTTCAGCAATTATGTAATAAGAGTAATAAACTCATACCTGCATGACTGCCATTAATAAATTTTATATTATCTGAATGGTTGATGGCAGTAGAAGATTTCATTCTTATTTTATCAAACTTATAACCAACACTTCAGCTTTATGTTGCTTCCCTCCTTATGTAGCAACATCATCAACAACACTTGCAACATGACAGAATTTATTTTTCTCCTTATGGTTGTTCAACCAACCCCAATTAAATTGTTGCTACCACAATTTCAACAACTTATTTCCCATGTGCAAATTTTCCTTGTTGATGCCAGAAGTCCTCAATTTTTCCCAGATTCCTGAATCTTCTTGTGCTCCGACTATGATCATTGTGCATGATTATTCCGTCCCTTAGCACTTTCTATCCAAATCACTCTTGGTGACCTTTGCATTTATAGTCCCAAACTAAGTTGATATTAACCTTCAGCTTTCATTAATTTCCTGGATCCAACTATCCCAACTTGTACATGGATGAATTAAATTTCAAACCAAGTTGTTTTATAGACTCTGGATTCTTCAACATCCAGTTACTCTTCAGGACTGGACTTCTTCAGCCCTTTCCCGATGGAATACTTTCGTACTTGAAGTTTTCTTATACTCTCCTCTTGGCGCAACCCCCCATTCCCTTCAAAGGGATATGCGACCTACTGGTCTTGGATCGTTTGAAAATGCTAAGTCAGAGTGACTCCTTGGGTCCCTACAGGCACCTGAAATGATTCTACCCACACACACAGGTCTCCTCCGCAAGTGACCATGGCTATGACTGTGGGTCTATCTCTTCACGGTTCAAACTTCGGGGATATCTCAATTCCTTCCCTTAGCTTCTCTTGAAACGCTCTCCTATGAGGTTCCGAACTCCCACCACGCTTCTCCTCAGATTCACTGGCCCCACAAGGGTTTGGGTTTCACGACTTCGCCAAATTCTAAAGACTTTCGTCCACAACCTCCAAACTTCCGATCCAAAACTTCCTAATCTGTTGTCACGTGCTCTCCTGCAATCAATGGTCAAGATTGAATCATGACTTTTCTTTCTCAAGTTCCAAACTTGTTGAATCTCCAAAGTATCGAAGCGCTCCACAGTTGTTCCTCCTGAGCGTTACTTTCTCGGCTTCCTTTGAACAATATTTTTGACACTTAGTCGAATTCCTGGTTTGTGCACACCCTGCAATAGACTTTCATCCACGACTTATCTTCTCCTTGTGTATGGATTCCTATTCCTTGCGAATGTCCTCTGGTCACCTTCTAGTTCTCATGATTGAAATCACATTATCCCTCCTGAGCTTTCAAGTCTAAAAACTCTATTTCGCACTCCTTGCGAATGCCAGCACACTCCTTGCAGACATATGAGTTTCATTATCTCTTCTGAGCCTTCGAGTCGAAACAGACTCGGTCACGTGCTCCTTGCGGACACTATGCACACCTTGCACTAGCTCACTGAAGAGAAATGATTGAAACTCATCTACTCCTCACAACAAATCATACATTCAACAAAGTAAATGCAATCATGGATTTAAGAACAGAAATAACAGAGTATTGAAAAACAACAAAAACTCTACCATTCATTCAGATAGACACATAATCAACACACATTTGGCACAATATATCTCTGTTAGATTCATCCAATTGAAACTTGTATACATACATACATTGTTCTTCACTACTACTTAACCTATGCAATATAGAGTCAGTTATTTCTCGATTTTCCTCTATCCGCAGCAACAATTATTGACAACGACCCTTACTGGGCAATATTACAAAGCTTTATACAAAGAGGTTATCTGCGATCATTCCCTCCAACTACTTCTATGTTATCTTCAATGGAATTGAATGCTATCAACTACTTTAACACTTATTACAATAAATATTTCGTCAGACAGATGAGAGCGCAAGCTTCAAATCTTTACTGCGATTGGATTCATAAAACAAATACATTCCCCATCAATATTACGTGATGGCTCAGCCTTCAAACATTAAAGATGTCTAAACTCAAAAGTAATGTCAGATATGACACTAATACATTGATCCTTTTGAACTTCAAAATGTTTCAAAATATGAGCCTTAGTGCGCCCAGTTGTTTTCCCCGCTCGTGCTTTGTTGGTGATGCTCCTGCATCATACTCCCTTGGCTGAAAAAATCATGGACTCCTGTCCATGAGCTCTTTCATTGATCTTCCATGCTTCTAGATATTTGCTTCACCGACCCAACTAGCGTCTTGCACTGGTCATGTTTTCCATTTAACCAAGTACTCAAAATACGTCTTTCTTCTGGTCTTCTTACCAACTCTTTGATCTATGATATTTTCCATCTGTAGTTTCTCTACTAAAGGCATATGTTTCTCCCACCGGATCCTCTCTTGATCTTTAGATCCTTTGGTTCCATCTTCCCTGTAAGGATACAAGTCTGCAATTTTGAATATGGGCGATATACCCACATCTTTTGGTAACTCTAACTCATAATCATTCTCGCCAAACCTCCTCAAGATTTTGCATGGCCCTCTCTTTTTCAACTTCAGTTTATTGTATGTCCCTCTTGGGAATCTTTCTTTCCTCATATGTTCTAGAACTTGATCTCCAACTTCAAATTCAAACTTTCTCCTGTGTTGATCAGCTCTGCGCTTGTATTCACTGTTGCTTTTCTTCAATTTCTCCTCGATCTGATTGTGAATTCCATGCATCTTTGCAACAAATTCTTCAGCTCTCGTGCTTCTAAACTCACTTCACTTCAGATCTCTTAACTCAAAAACTCCTCTCGGATTCATCCCATACACAATTTGAAATGGACTCTTCCCATTTCTTCTGTTCATTGAGTCATTATATGCTCGGCTTGCGCTAGAATCTGATCCCGCTGACTATGGTGTTCAGTGACCAAACTCCTCAGCAAATCTCCTAGGCTCCTATTCACCACCTCGGTCTGTGCATCCGTCTGTGGATGATATGAAAAACTAAAATATAGCTATGTCCCCAACTTTTTCCATAATGTCCTCCAAAAATGACCAACAAATTTGGTATCCCTGTCTCAAACTATGCTCCTGGCAATCCATGGAGTCTTACAACGTCTTTAAAAAACAAATTTGCAACGTCCATTGTATCACTAGTCTTCTGACATGGAATAAAGTGTTACATCCTTGAAAACCTATCGACCACCACAAATATGGAATCACTTCCTCTTTGTGTCCTTGGCAATCCCAACACAAAATCCATGTTTATTGCATCCCAAGGACTCTCTGGAATAGGCAACGGTTGATACAACCAGTGTTCTGCTTCTTCCCCTTGGCATACTGGCAAATTTTGAAATTGTTCACAAATTTCTTCACCTATGCTCTCATACCTGGATAATAATATGAACTGGCTAATTGGGAAAATATTTTGTCATGGCCAAAGTGTCTGGCTAGACCTCCACTATTCTTTTCCTTCAGCAAGTTCTCCCTCATTGAGCATCTTGGTATGCACAACTGAGATCCTTTGAACAACAACCCATCCTGAATCAAATATTCATCCCACTAGCTTTTGTCTCTGAGTACAGGGTTCGCACATGCTTCATATGCTTCTCCAAAATCTGGATCACTGTGATACATATCCTTAAGGTGATCAAACCCCAAGGTCTTGACTTGAAATTCCCATAGAATCAAAATCCTCTTGCTCAATGCATCAACAAACTTGTTAGCATTTCCAGAAATATGTTTAATGACAAAAGTGAATTTTTGCATAAACTCTATCCATTTGGCATGTCTCTGGTTCAACTTTTCTTGTCTAGTTATGAATTGAAAAGCGTGATTGTTGCTATACAAAACAAATTCCTTGGGCACAAGATAATGCCTCCATTTATTTAAGGATTGGATTATGGCATAGAACTCTTTTTCGTATGTGGAGTACTTCCTTTTAGCTTCATTCATCTTCTCACTGAAATATGCAATAGGTCTGTTCTCTTGACTCAAGAATGCTCCAATTGCAACTCCACTCGCATCACATCTTACCTGAAATGTCTTCCTGAATTTTGGTAAAACCAGAATCAGTTGTTTAGTTATCTTCTGCTTGAATATGTTTAAGCTCTTCTCAGCCTCCTTTGTCCATTTGAAAGACTTGTGTCTTTTTTTCACTGTATCCATCATTTGAGCACTAATCCCGCTAAAATTTCTTACGAACTTACGATAGAAACTTGCTAATCCATGGAAGCTTCTTACCTTAAATATGTTCTTCGGTGACAACCATTCTTTGATCGCTTTCACCTTTTCGGGATCCATCTTCAGCTCATTTGAAGAAATCACAAAACCCATATATATGAGTTATGTCTTCATGAAAGAGGACTTCTTCAAATTAATCAACGACTTCTCTTGTTGTAACCTCCTCATAACCAATGTTAAGTGTCTCAAGTGCTCCTCCTTAGTCTTGCTAAATACTAGTATATCATCCAGATATACAATGACAAATTTACCAATGAAATCCTTTAACACTTTATTCATTAGCCTCATGAAAGTACTCGGGGCATTTTTTAAGACAAACAACATAACAAGCCATTCATACAACCCCTCATTCATCTTGAATGTTGTTTTCCACTCATCACCTTCCCTCATTCTGATCTAGTGATATCCACTTTTCAAATCTATCTTTGAAAAATAATTATCCCCACTCAAACAATCCATCAGGTCATCCATCTTTGGTAATGGAAACCTATATCTGATGGTGATCTTGTTTATAGCCCTTGATTCAATGCACATTCTCCATCCCCCATCCTTGCTTGGACTTATACAGTTGGCACTGCACATGGACTCAAGCTTTCCCTGACCAATCCCTTGTCTAACAAATCTTGAACTTGTCTTTTCACTTCCTCATTCTCTTGAGGTTTCAATCTGTACGTCACTTTATTTGGTAGGCTTTCTTTTGGTATCAATTCAATGTGATGATTGATGCTCCTGATAGGTGGAAACGAGTTTGGAAACTCATCCACTACAATGTTAGCAAAATTCTCTAGTAGCTCCTGAACTTCCTCAAGAAAATTTCTAGTGAAGTACTGGTAAGTATAGCCCTTGGCTTCCTTACTACAACAAATTGCATCTCCTATTCCTTCTTTACTTCATTCAGGAGTTCCTTCCCACTCATGAGAAGTATGTTTGCGCTAGCTTCATCCTTCACCTTCTTCTCTTCAGTCGGTAGCAACATATGTGTCCTACCATTTTTCTCTAAGGTGTAAGTATTTATCCTCCCATCATGAATAACATTTTTTTCATACGACTAAGGTCTCCCTAATAAAACATGATAGACATCCAGAGGAATCACATCACATAGAATCTCATCTCTATATCCCCCTATTTTAAATTCAACCAGTAATTGTCGAGTGACTGTTACCTGATGACCTTTTTGCAACCATGAGACTTTATACGGTGTCATATGTGTAGTCATCTCCAGCTCTATCTTCTCCACCATATTCGTGGATACTAGGTTGTGCTCCCACTGTCAATTATTACCTTGCAAACTCTATCCTCCATTTTGCAAGTTGTCTTGAACAAATTGTTCCTTTGCATTGGCCTTTCAATCTCTGGCTCTTGCTTCAGAAGAACCTTCTTCATCATAAAGGATCTCCCATCCTCTGCACCTTTTGTCTCATCATCCCACTTATGTGCTTCTGAGATGTGATCTTCTCCTCCTTTCTTTCTTTTGGGGCAATCCCAAGACATATGTCATGTTTTCCCACAAGCATAACATCTCACCTCTCCTCCTCTACCTTTTCCTCTTCCTCTGGGAAAATAACTTCTACCACCACTCTGCCTTCCTTGAGAACTTCCTCCTCTCTTAGAGTGACTATGTGGTTTCTCCGTCTCATCCTTGGGCTTTTGTTCTTTTACTTGGGAAAATCCTATTCCTTTGTTCAAGTTTCGACCTCTGTTTTGTTGACTCTGCTTCCTGGTCAACTTCTCTTCTACCTTCAGTGCCATTTGATATGTGTCCTCTACTGTCCTGATTGTCGCCATGTTGATCTTGTCTTGAATATCATATCTCATCCCATTAATATATATGGAAACTTTCTCTCCATCCCTCTCTCTCTATCCATCTCTAATGTTCAATTTGTAGAACTCTTCTGTGTACTCCTTCACAGTCAACCCTCTCTGTCTCAGGTTCTACATCCTCCTGAGCAGACTTATCTGGTAATATTTGGGTATGAATTTTGCCTTTAATTTGGCTACCATTCAATCCCAACTCTTGATCTTTTGTTTTCCTTTGCTCCTCCTGTCAGCCTGCAGTTCATCCCACCACAGTGTTGCATTTCCTTTCAACCTAATGACAACATGCTTTACCTTTTTCTCCTCTTCAACATCCTCATATTCGAAATACTTGTCCATTTCTTGTATCCAATCAAGAAATTATTCTATGTATAAACTTCCTTCATACATAGGGATGTCAATCTTCGCTCTGGCACCCAATTTGACAATCGCTCTTAACAAGCATTCTTCCACAGCATCCTCGACTACAACTTCTTCAACCTCTACTTCTTCCATTTCTTCCTCGCTGACGTCTCCAACATCAAGTTCTCTCCTTTGTGTTGTTTTCGTGGCATCCAACCTCACACACAATTCTCTCGTCTCCCTTTCCATAGTTCTATTGGCTACAGGCGGATCAACACGTCTTCTAAGCGGCATTGTGCTAACGCTTCTGATATCTCTCCTCCTGATATCAGTTTAATCTCCTTTCTTTACAGAAGTAAATTTTGTACTCACTCTGATACCACTCCTGGCACAACCCCCCCTTCCATCCAAAGGGCTACACAACCTCTCGGTCTTGGATCGTTTGAAAATACTGAATAGGAGTGACTCCTTGGGTCCTTATAGGCACCCGAAATGATTCTACCCACACACACATGTCTCCTCCGCAAGTGACCATGACTATGACCGTGGGTCTATCTCTTCACGGTTTGGAATTCGGGGATATACCGAATCCTTCCCTTATCTTCTCTCGAAACACTCTCCTCCAAGGTTTCGAACTCTCGCCACACGTCTCCCCAGATTAGTTGTCCCCACAAGGGTTCGGGTTTCGTGACTTGGCGAAATTCTAAAGACTTTCGTTCACAACCTCCAAACTTCCGATCCCAAACTCCCTAATCCATTTCCACGTGCTCTCCTGCGATCAATGACCAATATTGAACAGCAACTTCGTACTTCACGACTCTGCTTCGTCAAGTTCCAAACTTGTCGAATCTCTGAAGTATCGAAGTGCTCCACGGTTATTCCTCCTGAGCTTTACTTTCTCGGCTCCCTCTGAACAATATTTTCGACACTTAGTCTAATTCCTGGTCTGCACACACCCTGTAACAAACTTTCATCCACGACTTAGATTCTCCTTCTGGATGGCTTCCTATTCCTTGTGACTGTCCTCCAATCACCTTTCGTTTCTCGTGATTGAAATCACATTATCCCTCCTGAGATTTCGAGTCTGAAAACTCTATTTCGCACTCCTTTAAAATGTCAATGCACTCCTTGCAGACATATGAGTTTCATTGTCTCTTCTGAGCCTTCGAGTCAAAACATACTCGATCACGCACTCCTTGCAGACACTATGCACACCTTGCACTAGCTCACTGAAGAGAAATGATTGAAACTTATCTACTCCTCACAACGAATCATACATTCAACAAATTAAATGCAGTCATGGATTCAAGAACATAAATAATAGAGTATTGAAAAACAACGGAAACTCTACCATTCATTCAGATAGACACATAATCAACACACATTTGGGACAATATATCTATGTTATATTCATCCAACTGAAACTTGTATACATACATACATTGTTCTTCACTACTCCTTAACCTATGCAAGATAGATTTAGCTATTGCTCGGTTCTCCTCTATCCGCAGCAACAACAATTATCAACAACAACTATTGACAACAACCCTTGTTGGGCAATATTACAAAGCTTTATACAAAGAGGTGCTCTGCGATCATTCCCTCCAACTACTTCTATGCTATCTTAAATGGAATTGAATGCTATCAACTACTTTAACACTTATTACAATAAATATTTCGTCAGACAAATGAGAGCACAAGCTTCAAATCTGTATTGTGATCCGATTCATAAAACAAATACATTCCCCATCAATATTACGTGATGGCTCAGCCTCCAAACATTAAAGATGTCTGAAATCAAAAGTAATGTTAGATATGACATTAATACATTGATCCTTTTGGATTTCAAAATGTTTCAAAATATGAGCACTAGTGCACCCAGCTGTCTTCCACATTCATGCTTTGTTAGCGAAGCTCCTGCATCACCTCTTCTCTTTTGCTAGTTGCATAGAATTAACTTAAATTACTTCTTTTACCTTACCATCATAGATTCAAGTGATACCTCCAACCTCTTGGGTTGTCACTCATGGATCTATGTCACTTAAGATGGATTCTTATTAGGCACCATCTCCTCTGCATTCAAAACCATGCATATAATCATTTTCTTCTTCCTGGTTCCTTATTGATTTCTCTTTAGAATTCATTTCACTTTTAAATTATTCTTGACTTGATATCTCCATGCTCTTGTGGAAATACCTTCACACCTTTGGAGTGCATCAACAATCCTCTACTATTCTAGCTTTCCTCCCTGGAGTGTTGACATGCATTCCTATTAGCTGGATATCTATCTCATGATTTCTTCTTCCATTATCTTAGGATGTTCATGGAGTTGACTCTATCCAGGAGTTTTTCCTTGTCTACTTTGCATACTTTCCATCACATATTATGTTGATATTAATTTTAAACATTCCATTATTATTTGGATTCCTCTGATTAAGCTTCTGCATGAACGAATTATAATTCCATTCATGTTCTCTGAGTAACCTTGGTTAGTTAACACCAACTTCTTTCTTGAAGCAATTTGATTTAGCCTTCTTACATGCATATTCAACTTTTGTCATGCCATATTTGATGACCTTCATCCCATGCTTCCACTACGCATTATGATAGTAATAACGGAGGTGTTATCTCCAATCTATAGGGCTGATCCTGGGATATGTCACATCTTATGTCCAAACTCTTTCATATTCCATAAAACCTTCCTTCCTTATTCCCATTCTTTGCATATTCATACAAACTTATGGTTCATGCATTATCATGTATTGCAGATGGCTTTCTCCACCTAGCATTCACATTTGATGTGCAAAGATTGTCACCTGGACTGTCTTCCCCAAACAATAATTCCATTTGGGGTTTCCATGTTTCTTATCGAACCCAACATATGATCCAATGACTTCTGAAAAATCTCAGATGTAGAATAAAGAATTTTCTTTGTCCTTCTTCCTTCTTTCTTCTATCTGAAGACATCTCTAACACTTTTTACGTTTTAATGTAACCATTGCATCCAGAATCCTCTTTTCGAGACCTTCCCAATCACGGCTTCCTTGCTCAATTTTGGGCCTTGAGCAGAAAGCTATGATCCTTTAAAACTTATGCTTCTTCTCTGATGCACTTCTTGTGCAACGATCTCTTTTCTCTGAGCTAATGGCTCTTAGATATTTTTTGGACGCTATCATAATGTTCACAGGTGTTCAGTATTCTTTTGATGCAGGTTCGAACTAGACGAAACCCACCTGCTTCCTTCCTAACCCCTTTTTCCCTTATTTAACACAGTTTTCGGGCACTAGCCCCTGTTTTCCTTGAGCCCTTATTTCATATGGTACCACGACTGTGACCAAGTGCTAATAGTTGGGTGCTTATACGAATCCTTGAAACTTCAGGGCACCAGAGCCTCAGAGGTTTCCTTTTCCGCACATCACAAACATCACAGAACGTTGAACTGGCGAATTTACGGAGGACGATGGACCTACGATCCACAGTCTCTGTTAATATCTATGATGGATAGGAGCTTCGATACTCCAGGCTTTGGCGGATTTCAAAGCACATCACAAAAATCTCTTGGAGTGTCAAATTGGCGAACTCACGAAGAGGGGTGGATCAACGGTCTATGAATTCTCAACAACCGATGGCTGGGATCTATTGCGGAACTCTGGGCTTCAGGGTTCTGAGACTTTTGAGCTTTGGGGCTCCGAGACTTCGAAACCGGGAGTTTCTGCATACTTCCATGTCCCCCAGGTGACATCATGGCGTCACTTTACTTCAGTGTAACAAAAATTTGGGGTTTCTTCCTCCCATTCCATCACAAGCCATTTCTTCCGGACTACCAAGTCTCCAAAGTGCCATGCGTCCACTAGAGCCCACGGTTTCTGTGCTTGAACTAAAAGATACTGAAAAGTCACATCAAACTTTATACTTTTCCAATTGCGGGGACATGGGTCAGTGGTTTTGGAGTAACCCGCTGATCATTCCACAATTATGCCCATGCTGACACATACCCCTCCTGGGAAATCGTGGTTTGGATTGCGGGACCGCCTTGTAGAATTATCTATCATGCAACTTGGATCTCTGCAATGCCTCCCGACCCTCGATATTGATAGATCATGACCAAGTTAATGTGGGCCCGATACAACTAACTTCTTCACCAAGTTTAACTACACTGTGTCGCCTCCAAGAGCACTACATGGTAGGACACACAAAGTCGACACGTGGTCCAATCAGGCGGGTGATAAATGTCACATTCTAACTACATTTCATTCTCACAACGGTTCTTAACCCACTGACATGTGGCACACATCCCATGTTTCCACATCATCCCTAGTGATGTCAGTAGGCCACGTCACTTCGGGACTTCAGGCTTCGCGATATTTCACCTTAGCATACTTCATTTCTCTCGAACGTCGAATTCTCGAATAAGTCGATCCTCTAACACACGTCTCCTTCGACGAATGGTCCAGATTGTCTTCGAACTTCAGGACTTCGGAGCTTCGACTTTGGAACTTCGAGACTTTCCACTCTATTCACACCTTGTTTCTCTCGAATGTCGTATTCCTGAACAAGCTAACTTGTTGACAAATGTTCCTTATTTGGATCGACGGACAAGAAATACACGAAGTTTGCTCTATCTTCTCTACACTTGACCGAGAGTTGTGACATCGGCTTAACATTTGGGCGCTTATCTCACTTTGAAATATCGTCAGTCATGCCTTAAGGAACCGTGAAGATCAACAAACATGAGTGATTGTGGAAACTCAACTTGCTCACGCTTTAATTTCCTACCCGATCTTCGTAATGCGAAGTTGTTCACCCGTAGTGGGATCGATATCCATCATTGATCTGTTGATCTAGAAAGATCAACGATATTGAGGGATTGTAGAGTCTCAACTTACTGTTGCTTTAATTTCCTTCCCGATATCCACAATGTTCCCCACCATCGATCTCCCTTCAATGAGATCTGATGGTCGTGACTTAATCTTCACTTGATCTAATGGCTCAACTTCAAACCTTGTGGTTCCAAACCCCTCGGTTGCTACAATTTCTTTTCTCTGCTATCTTTCTTGAATCACTATACCTTCTGAACTTCCAACACGACCCAGGTTCTCTCTTGGCACTATGGAATGCTCTAAATTCAAATTTTGTACTTTTTAACAACAATTTGCTTTGATCTTTTTATTCCATAACCACTTATACGACCTAATTCAAGATCAGTGTCGAAAACTGGGCTCTAAACTTCAATTTTGTCCATGTTGACAACAATTTCCTTATGAAACCTTCTCTTCAACTTCCATTTTCCTGGCCCATCCAGGCTCTGTGTTGAAACCATGGATCTGATACCATTTCGTAACATCCCCAACCACCAACAGGTTGGGCAACGCCACTACTCGTACACTTCATTTAACACGGATACCAATTTGATACCAATTTGTAGCATACCCAGCCATAACCTATTGGTCTATGCCACACAAAGATTCTTGCAGAAACATCATACACATCCAGGCCACCTAGGCCACGACAT
This sequence comes from Picea engelmannii, assembly GCA_009831015.1. Classification (NCBI taxonomy): domain Eukaryota; kingdom Viridiplantae; phylum Streptophyta; class Pinopsida; order Pinales; family Pinaceae; genus Picea; species Picea engelmannii. The sequence continues at coordinate 309,662 of ML785342.1, forward strand.
GCTACCTCATAGAAATGACAATTAGCATGTGCATATATATAAACATAAACATACAACATATTCTTCTAATACACAGATTAATGTAGAAATAATAGTAAGCCTACACATACAACATATACAGTCATTACTCATCAATTATACACATGTACAAATAGACAGGGTGTAAATGAATATAAAAGTGGTACTTATCTTTTAATAGAAGACCACTAACTGTGTGCAAACCTTCCACAAACCTCCCAACCTTAGACCACATTGCTCATCATGCTCAATAGTGGGTCACCCCCGAGCTGGGACTAAGCTCCACCTAGAGAAAATGATTCCTAGACTAGGTTGAGGTTATAGAAAACTACACAGTGCAACTGGAAGGATTCTCTCCAAGAGCCTACTTACGGTCACTACTCACAGACTCTCATTCTCCACATGCTTATTCCACCCCGAGAATATGCACCTTCACTGTTCCACATTCCATCAACTACTCCACTTCCCTTTCAGGGTCTCGACAATAGGCCAAATCAGGAAATCTTAGAGCTCCGTAGCTGGTGCTGGAATCTCTCTAGGAGAAAATCACTTCCCAGCAAACTCTACCACCTGGAGAGAGATGCTCACAGGCCTAACAACCTGCCTCTTCAACCATGGGCCTGGAAACCTGCTTCTTCAACCAACTTCAACTCAATTCCAGCAAGTGAGGACAATAACAAGGCTCAATATAGCTCAAGGGATAGCAACAACCATAATTTTATAAGGCACAACATGGCTCTGGCAAGTACAGATACGTTGTGCTTCACAGGAAAACGCACGTCAACTTCACGGGTTACTGGTTTCAGAGGTGCATGAAAGATGTAGGGGTCAACGATGGAGGCCAAACGAGTTAGGAGAAGGATGGGATAATGGGAAGCAAACCCCCCAAATGAGATGACTTTCCAACTTTAACTACATGCGCCCAGGTTGACACCTGTTTTCCTGGAGCTACATGCACTCCATTTAGCACTTGTTCCCTTTGCCAGGAACTTAGGATAACTGGGTTTATTTTACCCACTTTAGTATTTTCATTTCAGGAATATATTATAATATTCCCTTGGGTTAAGCCCTCTAGCTTAGCCCCTCTTCCTATCCTCTTAGTCCCATCCCTTTCCCTACCTAGTGGAGCTTAGTCCCCCATCACTCTTTCTTTGTGGTCATTCTACATGCAACGATGTATAATTTTTATTAATGATCTTCATAATTACATATACAAAAATCAGGTTTATAGCCTTAGCATCCTAGGCTCTCTAGCCTAATCATCACATAATCCTCCTAAATTATTACAACTCAGCTCACCAGCCTAAAAAACATGTTTACAATTTATAATTACAACTAGAGCTCTATCGGGAGATATTATAGTCTGCCTCTTTCATACGAATCTCATGGTAGCTCGAACGAAGATCGAGTTTATTAAAGAACCGGGCGCCACTCAATTCATCCAAGAGGTCATCAATGAAAGGAATGGGAAATATGTCTTTAATGGTGAGTTTGTTGAGGGCGTGAAAGTCGGGACACATGCGCCAAGAACCTTCTTTCTTAAGGACCATGGCCATAGGAGAAGAGTAGGGGTTTGTACTAGGGCAGATAACACCTGCGTTGAGTAGTTCTTGAACCATTTTCTCAATTTCATTTTTTTGGGAAAAGGGGTGACGATAGGGACGTATATTGGGAGGAAGACTTCCTGAGACAAGGGGAAAGGAATGATCATGAACACCACGGGAAGGAGGGAGTCCCTAGGGAGTGGAAAAAACCATTTGATTTTTAGAGAGGATGGATTGGAGGTCCTATGACACAGAGGGTGTCTCAATGGCTTAGATGGCATCGAGTTGGGCAATAATGCCAGAATGACCTTTTTTTAGCAGTTTTTCCATGCGATTGGAACTAATGATCTCCGGGGAACCGACAATGATGCCTTGGAACTTATATTGTTGGCCCTCCTCGTCGAATTGCATGGTTAATTCCTTAAAATCCATGAGAATGGGACCCAAAGTCCTTAGCCATTCTGCACACAACACAATGTCACAACTGCCCATGTCAATAGAAAACATACGAGATTTCAGATGGTAGTCACCAATTTGGAGACGCACATTTTCAAAACTCCCTCCTCATTTCATGAACCCACCATTGGCAATCATGATTTGGAAATTATTAACTGCACAAATATAACAATTAGTTTCTTGGGCAATGCGGTGATGAATAAAATTATGGGTGCTTTCACTATCAACAAGAATGATGACCTTCCTATGCTTGATGTAACCAATTAGCTTGAGGGTTTGGGGAGCAGAGAAGCCAGTGAGAGCATTTAGGGAAATGATCAGTTCTACTTCAAGTGGGTCTAAGGGAGGGGTTATGTCTATGGGTTCAGGTGACATAGACACAAGGGGAGCCTCAACATCCTCTTCTGAAACATCCTCTGAGATGGCCATAAAAAGATTTTGTTCCTTACACTTGTACCCCAAAAAATATTTTTCATCACAATTCTAACAAAGGCCTTTGAGTTGGTGTTCAGCCATTTCGGCCCTGGTCAATTTGTGGATCTTGAGTGGAGTAGAAGGAGGAGTGGGAGTTACTGGTTTAGTGCGAGGAATAAAGGAGGGTTTGTTGTTTTGAGAAGCGACAACATGTTGTGCTTCCTTAGCTCTTTTAGTAGCGTCCACCCAACTCTAAGGTCGAGCCATGAGAACATGAGCACGAATCTCATCCTTGAGGCCACTGATAAAAAATTCTCGGAAAAAAACATCAGACATGCCCTCTGTACGAAAATCCAGTCGCTCAAAAGCAACTATAAAGTCTTCCACTGTGTCAAATTGTTTCAACTTTTTCAAATAGCCTAAATGGTTGGTGTCAGTGTCAAAGCGTTCATAAAGGTCTTCCACAAAGTGTGTCCAAGCCACATACCCTTGACGGGCATTTTTTCTCCATTTCCACCATTGCCAACGTTCTTGATCTAGATGGAGAACACCATATTGGAGTTTGGCCAACTCATCTGTAATGCCATACAAAGAGAAATAATGTTCCATTTGAGTTACCTAGCTAGTGGGATTCGATCCATTGAATTTGGTCACATCCACACGTGGAAGGCATAAGTCATGCTGAAAGTGATGGGGTTGAAAATTATGGGAATGAGAGAAAGTTTCACCTTCGGTATGCAAAGGTGGGTTAGATAAGGGAAGATCTGCAAGGATATGCAGCTTAGCGTAGATCGTCGTAGCGACAAATTCAAGTTGGGTAGTAATTTATTGTTTGAGCTCTTGTCTGAGTTCCTTGATTGAGGTAGTGACTAAAGCCATGATGGATGAATGCATTTTTTGACTGATGGAGAGAATATTGGCACTGATCTGTCACACTTCTTGTTGGGTTTCTATGAAATTAGAGTGCAAGGTATTGAAGCGAGCTTCCAAGTCTTGGCTACGGGTATGGTCCATGATGACTAGGGAACACGAAAAGGGGTGGGTGGGACCACACATAAAATGGGTTATGGGTGAAGCGTATCACAAAGATCAGGGCGATGAGGTGAATCCAATGGGGTAAAGCCCAAATAAGGGTGTTGGAAGGAGGTTGGGTCCACAATTTATTTTTTTTTGCTGAAAAATGATAGGTATGACTATGATCAGGGAGAAGAGAGAAAACCAACATAATAGGTATCAAATAATGGTGCCAATAGAATCCAGACAGTTTTTTTTACTCCTACGGAGTTATACTCCGATCTGAAGAATACTGCAGTGATAAAATGTCCAAATGCTTAACAAGAAGAAATGTGTAGTAATTTCGCAGCTCGAATGCAGGAGACACAGTTGCAATGCAATAGATCTTATCTATTCTTTTTTCATTTTCGTCCCAAGGGTTAGGTATTCAAGGGTTCTACAAACAAGGGTTTTCCATGTGCTATAGATCTCTGATATACATGCAGGGTCCAACAGTAGTACTCGACCCAATATCTCAGGGCACCAACTAAGAAGGCTAGACCGTACCTTTAGTCGTACTACCCGACTACCCAGGTACTAGAGAGTACCTTCCCGAGTTTTGTTCTCGGTGGCACTATAGCAGTCAGGCGGTCGATCAGTTTATCTACGAAGGGCTTCAGTGTTGGTTGTGGAGCCTGATTATCTTCCTGATTGAGAGGTCCTTGCTTTCAACGGTGTTTATACCCAATGAAGTATTTACACCCCAGAAGTATGTACACTCTTCCACGCGGGGGAGTGCAGAGGGGGGGTACCCCCTCTGCAGGGTCCGGGGGGGCTATCCCCCCGGCTAGGGGGTCTAGGGGCAAGCGGGCCCCCAGCGGGGGTTTGGGGGCGAAGCCCCTGAAGGAAAAATTGCCTTGTAAATGTATATTGTAATTTCATTGTAAATCTGGACCGTTCATTATAAGGTCACAGATATAACAGTAGAGATTATGTTAGGGTTTTTGCCCTAGAAGGCAACCCTCTTTTATGAGGGAAATGTATTGCGGCTATGATTGATGGCAAATATTGTATTCTGAGAGAGGAAACTGTGACAGAAAGAAGAGGAAGTTACAGCGAGTTTTGCTATAGGTTGTATCCCTTCATTTGTTGAATAATAATAAAGGAAGGACCTGACAATTTCTCTGGTGGACGTAGCCCACACTGGGTGAACCACGTAAATCTGTGTCTCTCTTGTATTGTGTATCTTCTGTGTTTTGTTTCCGCATTTGTTTTATTGTATTGCTCCACGGTCCTGTTTTTCTAACATTCAGGAGATCTAGGTCGATCCATATACATGTGTTGTTTGATGCACTACCACTCGAAGGGGTACCAACAGGGGGTTACAAGAGTGGCCAACAGATGTGCGCTTAAGTACCACTTGTATTTACTGCATGTATGAATCCCTGACCACGGGTTTATGCGTGTAACGACAGATCTCTGTAGCTTAAAGACGCCAGAATACATCTCTACCCTGAAAAGAAATTAACCCACAATTTTCTACCGAGGAAGGTGCTCTGATACCACTTGTAATATTCCAGATATAAAAAGCATGCAGAACAGAAATAAATAGCGAGAAATGGCAGATGAACAACAATATAACTAGAACAACACCACGATAATACCAAAATGATAACAAAATAACACCAAAAATAACACTTTGATTACTGAGAGCAATGTTCACTTGCCTCTTCGAGGGGGAAACCTCCAGCAAAGCAGAGCTCTATTACAATAATATCCTAGACCAAAGTTCTTATACCCTCGACTCCTATTTATACTAAATATGTCTATGAAAAGAACCATCTAGAGGAAGATCCTTCTAGAAGCGGAAGCTTCTATTAGGTCTTCTTGCATTGGACTTATTCTTTCTTATTGCTAGGCCTTATTAATATTGACCTTTATTACATGGAAATATATTATTCTACCTACATGAGGGGTTAGGTCCCTAACAAAGAAACCATCTTTTTTTGCATGGAATCCTCTAGGAATCATTTTAGATTGATGAAATTGCATATATCATATGTTAACATTGCATGATGTAGTTGTAGTGGGAGCATTTGACGGTGTTGAATCCATTTCTACATTAGAAAAAACAATTTCATCTACTCAAAATTGCAATTTCCACAAACATTGCTTAGTCCAATTCTGATAATAACAAACCAAAAAAGACGAGAAACTTAAAATATTTAGTCTTTTTGTAAATATATATATATATATATATATATATATATAACCTCTACATGCTTAACCATTCCTTAATTACCCTTTAATCTTGACCTTCACTCTAAAAATCCACACAAACATATTAACATTATTTATACACAAGATCATTTATTTAAACTCATATAACTAAATTCTTATTATTATAACCATATAGTTATAAATTATAAATAATCTATTTAAAATATTTCACATGTCAAAACCTAAATATTATGTTTTAAAATATGTGTTTCGTTATATATCTTTCTCTTATGATTATGATTTACTCTAGATTGTACATCACAACACTATAATCATTAATGTTTTCCATCAAATTTAACTCTGTCACTAATTGTTAAAAATATGTGTTTCTTCTCAGGATAGGGTATGTATACTTTGATAGACTTTACCAGTCAAATCATTGGACAGAGAAAAATCCCTTAACCTTTTGTTTTTAAAGTAGTTGAAATAAGATTCAATGTTAAATAATAAGCAATTTGACCATCAATTCTAAATACACCGTATTTGAATGTGCCATAATGAGCGATTTTGTCGTCAAATTGCATGACACCAAGTTTTACCAACCCCACCGTATTTGAGTGTCCAATAATGAGCGACTTGACTGTCAAATTCCATGATACGATATTACCAACCACACTTCTTAAAAAGTTGGATAATTCATTAAGTTTTGTTGGTAATTTGTCTCTGAGAAGGGTCAAATGAGGTCACGGATATTGCGAAAGCGAAGTGCTCAGATCTTATTGGATTCCATGGCCGACGCTGCACTTGAATTAAGTCTACAGTGGGGATTTCCTGGATCGGGATTGTGCCGGTAATTTGTTGCGATCAGGGGGCATTCAAACGGCCACCGGTTCGCAATTTTTGATCTGCCAGATTTTGGAAGAAGTCGCCTATTTGAAATATGGCATATAAAACTCGTAGTAAAGGTCCGTCAATTTTAGTCACGGGATGCGCCAGATACACTTTTTCGGAGCTGCTTCTTGGCTGCCGCAACTTTTTCAGTCATCATGGGCCCGATTCACAACGAAATAATTAAAGCACTGTGTTGATTTGATTCTCAAAATCCCTTTGCTGAGATTTGTTTCTGCTGAGATTTGTTTCGGTGTCAGGAGCCCGTCGCGAAGCTATAAGCTATAAGCCCGTCGTACCCAAGACATTAGTGCAGTTCTGTTTTCTCTGTATGCGGTTGTACAGACTAGGGCTGCTTAGGGCTGCTTACGGAGACATATGTGTCGTTCCAACCCCAGGGTACGAAGCGCGGGAAAGGAACAACCCAAGGGATTGAAGAAAGCTTTTGTTTGGAATGAGATTTGTTTTGTGAAATAGAGGTTTTTTAAGTCCAAAGGGGTTGGATCCAATGGTGGAAAGCTAAGAGTTTTTCATAGAGGAGTTTTTCACTGTTGGACAAGGTTCAATTTCTTTGAGGGYTTACCTAGAATCATGGGGTACGTTGAGGTAGTGATTGAACATGTGGCTGCACTCAGAGATAACCCARARATACTATATTTACCATGGGGCACCTTACTATATTAAATGGTATCTTGACCTGTGCACACATAAGTGTATCAAAGCCTACCCCATGTCCTTCTACATTTAAGTCATTGAAGTGGGGCCTATTGGTAGGGGATTGTGATTTTCACCCACCAGGAATCAATTATCATCAAGACTTTGACCCRTTGTGATCAATTCCSATCTAGACTTTGACCCTTTGTGATAAGGCTCAAAGCCCATTGAGACTTTGACCAGTGGTGATAAGGCTCAAAGGGTAAGGGTAGGCCACCCACTCAAAGGGTACATTACCCTTGAGTCACAAGTTCTGGATATATCTAATTTGGAGACTGTTAGATATACTCTTGGGTTTATAGTGGCAGCCTGCTAATTTGAATCTGGTTAAAAAAACAGAAATAAAAATCTTCTTTCGTTGTGAATTAGTCTATTCTGAGAATATGAATTTCTCAGAAAAGAATGCTATTTTTGACGGAAAGGGTTTGGGTTCAAAATAAGGGTAGGAATTTAGYTGTTTCGAAGTAGACCCCACTTTTAGGGCATTTTCATTTTCTGTGTCGGTTTTCATTTGAGGTTTTAAGATCTCGCCTCCTGTTTTTTAAGTTCATCGGGCCATGGTCTCGTTTTATGCTTAAGTAGAGTCGAGGATGTTGTTTCCAGTTTTTGTGTTCTTATTGGTATTTGATGGAGTGAAAACTGATGGGTTGAAGGATTTACGGAAACTGTGCAATCACCGCAACTCTGGTGAAAAGTGCCAAATTTGGTGGTCGAGTTGCATACAAAACAAAAATTTGTAGATTTGGGTTTACAACCAAGGTCTCAAAGAATCATGCTGCCCCACAGCCCAAACCATAGTGATTTTTGACGCAATCGCGGATTGCTTTTAGCTTAAATTTCTATCCGCATTGGCCTTGCGAGACATATAATCCAGTTATTTTAACCGTGGATAGCCATTAAAGAGGGCAAGATTTTAACTGGCTTGGTGATTTGAGGGTCACATTTCCCAAATGTTTGGGAATTTTCATGGATTTCCTTAGATGTTAATTTATCAACATTGGAGTGATTCTGAGACATTTATGACAATATATCCCTTATTAAGGCATGATGACATTAAAATGTTGTGGATCTTCAATGCCCTTGATATCCTTTGAGTGCATTAGTTGATTTTTCTTTAGAATAAATATGATATGTAAATTGTTGTTCATATTCTATTGGAATATTTCGTCACAATAGATTTAATAAAATATTGAAAATATTTACTATTAAGGTTATTTAAATCTCCAAAATATTTAGTTACTATTTTTCTGCTTATGCACGGAATAGATAAAATGCAGAAAATAGAAAAAAGTAAAATACAATCCAACCATCCACAAATAAACACAAGATATGACCTGGGAAACTCAAAATGGGAGAAAACCCAGCTAGAAGGTGAGGATGCTCTGTTCTCTTTTCTCTGGTATAGAAATGATGCAAGTACAAAGAACGAGACACTCTTTGTGGAGTTGCCTTTGACATGTGGCCTGTATGGATGCTACAAAATCTCTCATGCTCTATTATGCTCACAGAATACCACTCTTAGATGTTTTTCTCAGTCATGGAACAAGATGCAATGCAAAAGAATGGAACCCCTTCTCCTCCTAGTAGCCCAATATTTAACATAACCCCATAGCCATCTAGCAGTAGGTTTTTTACTTCCTCTACCCTCCATTGTGATAGGGTTTTGGACCTTATGTAATATTCTTGAAATTGCATACATGGCTAGTCCCATATGCGTGAGTAATGGGGGCTTACGTGACATCCCCTTGTACCATGGTGGTCAACACAATAGGTCAACTTGCGAGAGGCATAACTTTTGCATGCAAGCCCTGATTGACATGATTTTTGCACCGTTGGAAATCTCTCCATGTCTGTGACAACATCACTGGGTCTAAGCTATGTTGGGAAATTTTTAACCCAAAAAACTTTTGTTTGATGTCTCAAAATGGATCAAGAAGGTTTCAGACCCCAATTTTCCAAACTGGGACTTGCCACTAAAATGGCCCTGCAAGGTGATTCCTCCTAATTTTTCCACTCTAAAAGCATCAAGATGGATGACAAATAATATAATGATCCAATCTAGATCAAAATAGTTAATTTATGATTAGCATTCTCTTATCATCATGATATTCTTAGGTATTAAGGACTATTAGTGGATTAATTCGCATAGGTCCACATCTAAGCATGTCCAATACTACCCAAGTCTATTGTATGACCTTCCAAATGCCAAAAAAATCTCAAATTATTGCACGCCACATTTATTGAGCATGTCATACCCTTCTCATTAAAATCCTAGATTATCCCACCATTGAAACTAAGCTTTGACAACACACTATAACACCTGCTCCAAGTGCCCCCAACCATGGGGCGAGTAGCCATTAAACTAACCATTAAATTTTCATCCCTCAAGAGACCAAATCACCATAATCCCAATTAAGAATGTCTCATATGGAAACCCCTCTTTAATAATTAAATGCATGGATGGTGCAAAATAATAAAATGTAATAGAATATTACAAACACAGAATACCATGAATTCATTGTAACGATGCCCATGTTCTTTATTATTCATATGCACACCCATATCGCATAAAACACATGCATTTCCATTAAATTTTATATTCATAGAAAGAGAAAGAACACTTATCTGTTATCCAAAGATAGTCCAATCAATTGGTGCATATCAACAATTTTCTTCCCAATCCTATGCATCCACTGCAAATTCCACCCCCAATATGGGTTACAAGGCCATTATAGGAAAGGAACCAACCTATTGGGTTTTACCTCATTAAATCCAACAAAATTCTCTCATGGTTCAATCATCTACTCACTACACAATACTTCAGGTATATCATCCAGTCATTAAGCAACCATGACACTCTCTTCATCTGCTCTAATCAACATAGGGAAGATCTTCTCTTTTTTCGCTCAATTGTCCCTTAATGATATTCTTCTGTTTTGGTTGTCTTCAAAGTATGCAAAAAGAGTTCAATTTGATCAATTGTCTTCTAGAAATATCCTACAAGCATAACACTTAAGTCTAAAGCATCCAAAGAGAAATATATACACAATGGGTGAAATATTTCTAACTTTCCCAACCTCTATGCTCACCTACAACCATCTTTTTCTCATCCAAGCTCTACAAATTCTTCTTTTGCATAGATGATTTTGTCAAGATCCAAATTGTACATGGTTAGTGATGGAGAATAGAGTGTGAGAAGTGTAGAACAAGAATGTGAGAGTGATAAAATGAATAATGCAATGAGGGAGTTGACTGAATTATTGTTGACTTCCTCTTGACAAGAGAATCAAGTACTCTTACGCTTCCCCACAATGATTGTAGTCAACACATTCTCCAATAACCTCTTAAGCAAATTTCTCCATTAACCTCAACCTATATTCAATGATTGGATTTCCAAGTCTATGGAGGTGGATGGGTTGATTTAAATCATATAATGGAAAATCGATGAGAGTTTAGGATGACACTTGACAATAGACAAATGATTACTTTCCCATAGGCTCCCTTTTCTCTTCCTCTTTAGTGGAATCATAGCCCTCTTATGCTCTCTCCAACCATCTTGGACAACCATATATGAAATTCTATCATTAATATCTACATATTATGAGTTAATTGTGGCAAGTCTATGACACATTGCATATAAAGATATGCAAGTAGTCCAAACACGCTATGAATAGACCATTTTCTAATCATTCAAAATAACGAAAGGGAAACCAACATTTTTGGAATCACTTTAGATACATGGAATTAGATATATCATATGTTAACATTGCACAATCTAGTTGCACTAGAAACATTTGAGGGTGCTCAATCCATTTTAGTATTAAAAAAAAACAATTTCATCTACCCAAAATTGCAATTTCTACGAACATTGCATATTCCAATTTCTATGAAGAAAAATAAAACAAAATCACAAACATAAAAATATTTGTACAACATCTACATGGTTAACCATTCCTTAATTACTCTTTAATTTTAAACTTCACTTTAAAAATCCATACAAACATATTAACACTATTTATACACAAATCCATTTATTTAAACTAATATAACTAAAATCTTATTATTATAACCATACATTTATAAATTATACATCATCTTTTAATATCACTAAAATACAAAGTTTTAAAATATTTGTTACTTGCATATCTCTTATAATGACTCTAGATTTTATATCACAACACTATTACCATTAATGTTTTCCATCAAATTTAACAAGTATACTATCAATTATTATATATATCCAAAATGATACCAGTTTTAACATTATAAGCAGTTGAAATAGTATTCCAGTCTTAAATAATAAGCAATTTGACCATTAATTCCATGAAACTATATCACCAACCACACCTTATTTGAGTGTGCCCTGATGAGCGATTTTGTAGTCAAATTGCATGATACCAACCCCACCGTATTTGAGTGTCCAATAATGAGCGACTTGACTCTCAAATTCCACGGTACCATATTACCAACCACACTTTTTAAAAGTGAGGTGTTATTGGATAATCCATTAAGTTTTGCTGCTAATTTCTCTCTTCTCGTAAATGTGGCTACGGATATTGTGATAGCGAAGTGCTCAGATCTTATTGGATTCCAAGGCCGACGCTGCACGTGAATTAAGTGGGGGATTTCTGGATTGGGATTGTACCGGTGATTTGGTGCGATAAATGAGCATTCAAACGGCCACCGGTTTGCAACTTTTGATTTGCCAGATTTCTGAGGAAGTCGCCCATTTGAAATATGGTATATAAAACAATGTTTTTTCTAAATATTTGAATTTTTTAATTATTTTACCAAAATTTGGTTGTGATTTTTTTATTTTTTTTTTATCAAAATTGGTTGTAGTTTAAATGATTTTTTTTGTTACATTTTTATATTTGTTTTAAATTTGGCAAGAAATTGTTAGATCAACAGATTTGAGTGATTATTTCTATATAATATTAGTGTCCCGTCGTTTTTCAGCATGCTCAATCTATTTATGCATTCAAAAATATATTTTAAATGACAAAAATAATGATTTCGAGTATATTTATGTAGCTAGATTCCTCCGAAAAAGTCATTTCTTAGAACAATTAGACAACACCTTTAAATTGCATTTTTGAATGCATAAATGGATTCAACACCTTGAAAACCCTGGGGGACCTCCAATTATAGAAATTCAATCACTCAAATATATAGTTCCAACAAATTTTTACCAGATTTTATTAAAAATTAATTGAAAAATATACCAGTAAAAACTCCAAAAAGTGGAACTTAGACTACACATAAAACAACTCATAGTAATTAAAGTACTTTGTTGATTTGATACCCAAAATCCTTTTGATAGGATTTGTTTCGGTTTCGTCCTTAAACCCCAAGCTACTCTTAATTGCAAGTTGAAGGTTATATATTTATTCCACCATTCCATGATGAAAAATTGAAAAAGTAGTTGTACTTCAATTTACAAGAGTAAACTATATACACACTTCAAAATAAATATTCTAAATAAAATAGCGCCCTTAGCCAAGTTTTCTTTGTAAGAATTTCAAGATGTTAAAAATAACTATAAAATTTTAAACACAACCATCACATCAAACTTTTTGTGAACACCAATATAAGAGAGGATATAATCTATGTATCCATATAATGCACGAGCAATGCATTTTATGTTCATATTTGGAGCATACCCTTATCCTTATTAACCATGGGAGTCATGTTCATTTTAATTATCATTAGAAAAAAAAATGTAGTAGATATTGAGTTCTTTGTTGAGAGGTGATATTTATATCAAAATACTGTAAGAGCAATGAAAAGACCCTACATTCATTATAGGCCTCTAGGAATATGAATTGCAATAAAGGGATCCTACTTGCATTATAGGCCTCTAGGAACATGAATCTAGCATGAGTGCATCCATTGATTATTATGTAAGCTAAGATGTTTATGATTTGGAGCTTCCCAAGATCCATGGAAACATGAAACTAAATAAAATTATTTATTAAGACCACCAAGTATGTTAATTTTTGTTGAGGATATTCATTGTTCACTTTATCTCTAAGACCATGCAAAAAATGCATGAAAGAGTGGGATGTTAAAGCCTAATCCCTAATGCATAAGTTTGATGACAATAAAAATTATATTACCTTTTCACTAGTTTTCTTAAAAATTCCACTAGTTTCAAAAATGTTATTCCAAGCATTAATGTTACAAATGATACCTCTTCTTAATCTTGGGCTTGGAATGAGACAGAGGGAAACACAAGATTAATGAAGTAGAGGTCCTTTTTAGCTGTGAATTAGTCTATTATGAGAATATGAACTTCCAAAAAATAATGCTATTTTTGGCGAGTAGGGTTTGGTTTCAAAATAAGGGTAGGAATTTAACTGTTTCCAAGTCGATTCCAATTTTAGGGCATTTTCTAATTTTGTGTGGGTTTTCATTTGAGGTTTTGAGATATCGCCTCCCGTATTTTTCGTTCGTCTGGCCATGATCTCGTTTTATGTCTAAAGTTGAGTCGTGGGTGTTGTTTCCAGTTTTGTTTTCTTATTGGTATTTGGAGTGAAAACTGATGGTTTGAAGGATTTAGGGTAATTGTGCAATCATCGCAACTCTGCTGAAAAGTGCCAAATTTGGGGGTCGACTTGCGTACGAAACAAAAATTTGTAGATTTGCGCTTACAACCAAGGTCTCAAAGAATTCTCCTGCTGCATAGCCCAAACCATAGTTATTTTTGACGCGCTTCTGGTTTGAATTTCTGTCCGCACTGGCCTTGCGACTATTGCTGACGTGGGACACACAATCCATGTGAGATAAGAGGATTATGAGGGACAAATAATCCAGTTATTTTAATCGTGGATAGCCATTAAAGAGGGAAGGAATGCAGACTGAAGCGATCGTTGAAGGATGGCTTCATTCGGGTTCTGCAAGCTGGGTGAGTGTTGTGGTGGAGGCTGGGTTTATTCTCCAGAGAGCACAGTTGGCTGGCCCTACCGAGTCCTTGAACAACACAGACTAACTGGACCATGGTGGTGTACATAGAGGTGTGAAATGGTATGTGCGGAAATCGATGAAACATTCACAGATTGGGAGTTGATAGTGCTATTAGCAAGACCTGCAGTGCACTGTTGGCTCTGTTACCATTCTATTTCAGGTTTAGTACTGATTGCATGATTCAGATGGAAGTCATTTTTTCAATGAACCTTGAAAATTATAGTTACTGGGTTTGTCTTCGCTTCACTGCACTAAAATCCTTAAATATAAGACTTAAAAGCAAAAAGTACACAAACTTCCTGTGATCCCTATCTATTTGCATTAATATTCTCTCTTGGGAGAATTAGAGAACCTACACTGGGGTTAATTGAATTCCTAATAAAGATGTCACACAGACTCGTAAGGCATTAGATGAAGATGCTGGCACGAGTTAGGTTTTTATCTCTAAGCTCGCGTTGAGTATACTATGGCTTATGTATATATTAGATATATTTTTTTTTCGAAAATGTTTATGTAATTTTCTAAATTCTTAATTAAATGATATATAACTTTTAGACTTCATGAAAACAACTATTGAGTAAATAAGGGCCTTGGTGCCTTATTACTTAACAAAAGAAAGGACAAACAATGATAAGGATGTTATAACTATGACAAAACAAGAAATGAAGAAGACATAACCGGAACAAGAATGTGTTGAGCGCATTAGTATTAGATGATCGTCTAAAGCTATAAAGAGAAAAAAAATCAAGAAGATTAAGAAGATAAGACAAATCCTAACGACTGCTATAGTTGTTCAGAACAGTTGGCAGTGTACAATCATACGTTGTTGAGGTTATAACTAACACTTCGTGTTAAACTCAACAGTTACAACACTGATAATGCCCAAGTGTTGTCTCTGAAAATAAAAAATGGTTTTGCCCAATGGCTTTGTAAAGATGTCTGCAAGCTGATCTCGTGAGCCACAAAATTGAAGTGTGATTTCACTATTATTGACTAGATCGCGTATGAAGTGATAGTGAGTGTCAATGTGCTTGCTTTTCTTATGAAAAACATGGTTTTTTGATGGAGCAATTGTTGAAGTATTGTCACAGAAGATAGGAGTTGGCTCATTTTCTGTATGTGACATGTCATTCAATAGTCTTCTCAGCCACACAACTTGACAAGAAGTTGTTGTAGCAGCGACATACTCTGCCTCTGCAGAATATATTGAGACAATGGGTTGCTTCTTTGATGTCCAAGAAATCAGAATCATGCCCATGTGAAAATCATACCCTGCGGTGCTCTTCCGGTCATCTAGGTTGCCTGGAAAATCACTGTCAGTGTAACCAGAAAGATGACTATTTGCAGACTGAGTGTACCATAAACCAAAATTGAGTGTGCTAACAACATATCTCAGAATCATTTTCGCCATCTTCTAGTGAGAATTTTTGGGAGATTCCATGAACCTGGAAACAAAGCCGGCTACATACATAATATCAGGCCTAGTTGTTGTAAGATACAACAAACTGCCTACTAAACTTGTGTACAAAGTAGAATCCACTATAGGGCCTTCATCTTGCTTGCTCAATTTTGTGCCTAGGGGTATAGGAGTTTCTGTTGGATTGCAATCTTCCATGCATAATCTTTTGATGATGTCTGATGCATACTTTTACTGACAGACAAAATTCCCTTTGGTTGATTGGTGAACCTCAATCCCCAAAAAATATTTCATTATGCCAAGATCTGTCATCTCAAACTCAAATTTCATGCATGTTTAAAACTAGATAACTCAATATTTCCAGTATATATCATGTCATCAAAATATAGACAAACAATCAGAATTTTACCTTGTTGATCTGTTTTGGTGTATAGAGTTGGTTCATTTGGCTTCTGCTGAAACCACTCTTGATCAGGTAAGTATCAATTCTATTGTACCAAGATCTTGGAGCTTGCTTTAATCCATACAAGGCTTTCTTCAACCGATACACTTTGGTTGGATGCTCTTTGACTTCAAATCTAGGTCGCTGATCCACATAGACCTCTTCTTCTAAGACACCATTCAAGAAAGTTGACTCGACATCCATCTAGTGTACTTGACACTTGTGTTGAGCTTCTATGGATAAGAGAGTCCTTACAGTGTCTAACCTTGTTAATGGAGAAAAAATTTCACCATAATCAATGCCTGGTTGCTGTGAGAATCCTTTGGCAACAATTATTTCTTTTTGTTTTTCAATCTGCCCCTTTTCATTGAGTTTTTTCTTGTACACCCACTTGACACCAATACTTTTCTTCTGCTTGGGCAGGTCAACAAGATCCAATGTCTTTTTCTTCTCAATAGAGTCAATTTCTTGGTTCATGGCTTGAACCCAATGTGGCTCTTGAGATGCCTCTTTAAAATATGTAGGTTGGCATGACATTAATGTAAAAATATTGTGATGATTAATAGCATCCAATTGCTGATGGATTTGTCTCAAGCTTCGAGTTCACTGATTTTGGATTCCAGGGGATGAATTTATGCTTGAAGAAGAGTTGTCCTGAGATTTTTCAGGTTGTCCTTGTACCTGCAATCTTGGAAGGACAAGTTGATGTGTTTGTTGTCCTGAATTTTCTGTGTGTTCAGGAAGTGGAAACAAAGGATTTTCACTGTCCATAGGGAAATTTTTGGACTCACTCCAGAACTGATTTTCAACAAAATTGACATCTCTACTGAGAATGAGTTTCTTTGAAATCGGATTGTAGAGTCTATAGGCTTTGGATGTCTCACTGTAGCCAAGAAAAATGAATTTCTCACTTCGATCATCAAGTTTCTTCCTCAATTCGGAAGGTATGTGAGCGAATGCAATGCATCCAAAGGTCCTAAGATGAGAAAAATTCGGTTTTTTCCCACTCCATACTTCTTGAGGGACCTTCATATTTACTCTAGTGGCGGGGGATCTATTCAGGAGATAAACTGAACATGCTACTGCATCATCCCAAAATAAATTTTATAGACATTTCTCTTTGAGAAGGATCTTTGCCATGTTCATTATAGTCTAATTTTTCCTCTCAACCACTCCATTTTACTGTGGAGTATACTTGGTTGTGGTTTGCATGATTATTTCTTGTGATTTGCAGAAATTTGCAAATTATTTTGAACAGTATTCTCCTCCTCCATCTGACCTGAGAATCTTCACATATTTCCCACTCAGTTTTTTATCTTCAGCCTTGAAATCCTTGAACTTTGCAAAGGTTTCAGACTTGTGTATGAGGAAATAGATCCATATTTTCTTGCTAAAATCATCAATAAATGTTAGAAACTAAAAGCTACCACCTATTGACTTTGTTTGCATTGGTCCACATAGGTCAGTGTGAACCAACTCTAAGTGTTGTTTGGCTTGAGTGGAGGACTGTGGAAAAATTATTCTCTTATGTTTACCGAGAATGAAAGACTCACATGGGGGGTTTTTCTCTTTGAAGATAGGTATACCTTTAACCATGGAGTGCTTATGTAGATGGATTATACTATGAAAGGGTAGATGTCTGAATCTTGCATGACAAATCATAGTTTCATTGGGGGTGGATGCACTTTGTGCATAAGATTGGGTCATATTTGCAGTTCTAAGGGTCAGGGGAAACATTCTATTATGAGTCATGTGGATTTCAAAAATCAATTTTCTGCTGGAAGGTTTTTCATATATCCTACATAATGCTCCTTAAAAAAGTACCTTATAGCCATGTTAAACTAGTTGTCCTACACTTAACATATTATGTTTCAGATCTGGAACGTGATAGACAACATGTATGTATTTTTGTTCATCTTGTTTAGTGAGAATAGGTACAAATTCCTTTGCCTTGAACTTTGACTAAAGAGTCATATCCAAGTGTAATATCAGATGAAATAGAAGAATGAATGCATGAAAGTAAATATTTGTTACCTGTCATGTGATTGCTGCATCCATTGTCCAATAACCAGAGGTCCTTGTGTTGTTCTTTAGTTTTGTGACATGAGAGAAACATCCCATCAGAGATGTCTCCATCATGATTCGAGACATGTGCTCTGCATGAGTGTTGATCTACTTGCTTCTTCCTGCATTCAGATTCATAGTGCCCATACTTTTTGCAGTAATAAGATTTTATGAATGCTTTGTCATTTGATCTCCTCCCTCTACCTCTTTGAGGTTGAAAATTTTATTTTGATGTGTGTGACCTTCAACTGAGTGATGATTTCTTGGACTTCCCCCTCTTCCGTTGCCTCTGCCTATCCCTTTGCTGAAATAGAATTGAGTCTTGAAGGAATTGGATATTGACTCATCTTCTAGATGTAGTCTGGTCTCATGTGACAACAGAGAACCCATTAGTTCATCTACTGAAAAGTTTGACAGATCCTTGGATTCAAGGATGGTTGTAACCACCATCTCAATTTTCTTTGGAAGACTTCTAAGGACTTTCTCAACAATTTGTTGATCAGGTACGGCTTCACCATTCAACTTGATTTGGTTTACAATACCCATGACTCTAGTCATAAATTGATCAACATTTTCAGACTCTATCATTTTTAAGGTCTCAAAATGGGCTCTCAAGGTTTGCAAATTGACTATTTTGACCTTGTCATTTCCATGGTAGGATGTTCTTAGGATGTCCCAGGTCTTTTTTGAGGTAACAACACCTGTGAGTTTTTAGAAAATTGAATCATCCATTGAGTTTTGAATCCAGAACTTGGCCTTATTCTCTCTTTTCCTATGTTTTTCTTGAGTAGTTCTCTCCACATTGGTCATGGCATCTAGATCTGCTAGATCTGGTTCCACATACCCATGATCCACTAGATCCCAACACTCTTGTTATTGTAAGAAGGATCTCATTCTGAGAGACGAAAATTCATAGTTCTTCACAAGAAGAATTGGCCCTTGTGTTAGCCCTAAATGGTTAGAGGTGGCCATTTTTGAAAGAAAATTCAGACAAGTTCTCTTCCTGTTTCCTGCGCATAAAACTCGGTCCTCGAGGGTCCAAACACACATGCAAAATTCAGACTTTGACTATCTGATATTTGCTAGATTTGACTATCCTAGCACAAGATTTTACAGAGTCAGAACTCTGAGCTAGGTTCTTTATCGAGTGTAGCCATTTAATGGCAGAATCGAGCTATCTGATTTTACTCATGAGGAAAGGATTATTTATTTTTAACGAAAAGAAATGTTAAATTTACGTCCTCATATGACCAAGGGATGAAAACTAGGTGTTAACCCAAAAAGCGCTACTTCGGGA
Organism: Picea engelmannii; assembly: GCA_009831015.1. Lineage (NCBI taxonomy): Eukaryota > Viridiplantae > Streptophyta > Pinopsida > Pinales > Pinaceae > Picea > Picea engelmannii. The sequence continues at coordinate 329,095 of ML785342.1, forward strand.
GCTCTGGGCACTTCGGGCTCCGGGCGTTTTAATACTTCAAAACCTATGTTCCTCTGAAGAGTCGAATAGGCGAAGTGATCGATGGTCTCAATTACCCGTCAAGATCTACGACTCATAATACTTCGGGACCTCGGGAGTTAAAAGATCAATGGTCCTCAGACCTCGACAAATCGACGACCAAGATCCTTTTCGGGACTTCGGCCTTCGAGAGTTCCCATCTACTAACACGCACAAACCTCCGTAGTATTGAATCTCCGAAGTGATGGGATCAACCTCCATGTGTCCTCTCAATTGGATGGGTGAGATTAGCTCCAGCCTTCAGGCCTTCAAGAGTCCTCACAACACTGCATCGTGTTCTCCCTGAACTCCGAATTAATGAAGTGGCAGATCCTTCATCCACGTGTCCAACGAGATCAAGGGATCAGATTTACTTAGGAATCCCGGGCTTCATGAGTTCTGAGGCGCACAACACCAAAAACCTCCGAAGTGTCTACCTTCTGGAGTGTCAGATCTGTTGACATGTGTCTAAAACCTTCAATGGTTCAGATTGTCTTCAGACTCTGACAACTTCTTCACTTTGTAAACCCTCCAGAGTGTTGAGTCTCTGAAGCAAGGGATCTGGTTCCACGTGTCCTCATTGATGGAGGGTCCAGATGAACTTTGGGCTTCGGGCCTTTGGAAGTTCTCGCTTCACACCTATGACTTTCTTCCGAAGTGGCTATCCTCTGGAGAACAGGATCTCCTGCCGTGTGTCCATTGAGTGATCAATGGCCTCGATTAACTCCGACTTCTGGTCCTTCGGGCCTCCGAACCTCTTCTAATATGCTTCCATGTGGCCTTTCCACTGACGGCCTAGATGCGTTCTGCTCTTCGGAGCTTCGGGCAACTGGTGACCTTTAGCACTTGTTTCCTCTCGAAGTGCTTACCTTCCGGACTCCAGGATCCGTTGACACACGTCCTTTGCAAATGGATGGTCTTGATTCACTTTGGGACTTCGGGTGACTTGTCTCCTCTACACCTAAAAATAGAAAACCTTCGAACTTCTGAAGTCCGAAAGAGGCTAAGGGTTAAACATCGTGCGACTTACCTAGATTTGACGACTATTGATCCACTTGCTTAGATCCGACGGTTGGGATTTGTTCTCCTTCTACACGCTTCTTGAACTGTCTCGACTTGATATGATGGCCCATATATGTTCTCGCGGCCGATCCAACGACTGCTCTAGCTTCTCCTCTGCTACTTTTGCAACTTCCTCCTGAAGAAGGAATTTCACAAATTCTTGAAATGCTTCGTCCTTCTATAGGGTTGCCTCCACGTGTTGTGTTGTCTCCAACGTTCATTTAAGCGGTCTGCTCTCTAATCTCTGTGAAGAGTCTTACCTCCCGCGCTCTGATACCATGACAAAACAAGAAATGAAGAAGACAAAACATGAACAAAAATGTGTGGAGCGCATTAGTATTAGATAATAGTCTAAAGCTATAAAGAGAAAACAAATCAAGAAGATCAAGATAGGACAAATCCTAACGACTGGTACAGTTGCCCAGAACAACTGACAATGTATAGTCGTACGTTGTTGAGGTTATAACTAACAAGGTCTACCATTAAACAAATAAGGGCCTTGGTACCTTATTACTTAACAAAAGAAAGGACAAACAATGATAAGGATAATTTCTCATAGCTGGAAACTTAAAATATAAATACGTGTTATGTATGCTTCCTTGTGTAGTGTTGGAAAACAAATGGTTATAATTATTGTTCAATATTATAATTTTATATGAATCTTTTTTTTTACAATTTAGACATTTTTAAATTTTTTATTTTAAATTTTAAATTTTATATTAATATTTTTTTTCGTTAAAATAGTGTAACACTGCTTTACTATAACTATATGTCAGTTATGACAAAAATATAAGAAGTTAACATTTATATTTCATTTGGTAAGTTATGACATATATAAGAAGTTAAAATTTATATTTCATTTGTCATCCAAGTGGACCTACACAACAAATTAAATCAACAATGGTACGTATTTCATTGAAATGAATGTGGGTGAATGCAATGTATAAATAAAATATCTATGACGCTTCAAAAAATTGTTCTTCAAATTTACCTAGTCTATTCTTTACTGACTTGGAAAATAACAAATCAAAATATCCATTTATTCAAATTGGAAATTATCCATTTACTTAATTAAATTGGAAATTAATTGATTATATATTTTTCCACAAAGATTTACTAATAATTGAATTTAATCTTAATCTTGTTAAGGAGTTGATTTTGTTCCTTTTAAATCCACTTAAGAGAAAATCCTAGTTCCTCTTTGCTTTTCAATGTATGCTTGTCATTGCATGCATGTGATATTGAATTTAATTTTGTTGAAGAGTTTATTTTGTTCCTTTTAAATCCACTTCTTAAGAGATAATCCTAGTTCCTCTTTGCTTTTCAATGTATGCTTGTCATTGGATGCATGTGATGGTATCAATGCATGTGGTGTTGATCTTTTGTCTTTCTAGATAAGCAGTGAACATATTTTTATTTCCCTAGGTTCAAGGCATGCACTTTCATGGCACAATTTTGTATAAAGAATGTATTTTTCATGAAGCATTCATGAGGAAAAATTCTCCTTGGATGTGAAATTCAGTAACAATCGCTCATCATCTTCCTCATTCATTCATTAGTTTTTATACGTGTAATGCAAATTAGTATTCATTAGTTTTTATACGTGTAATGCAAATTAGTGAGTATTGATATCTTGAGACTAAATTTTATTAAAAAATAAAATGGTTTGCACGATGGAAGAACATTTGGCTTTATCAGAAAGATTTTAGATTTGTTATCAAACCATGAATTCTTATTGGATGCATGATATGAGTTGTTTTTCTTTAGATTTGATCTCTTAGCACTAAATCTTATTAAAAATGAAAATATTTGCGTGATGGAATGACATTTGGCTCTATGAAAAAGACTTCAGATTTGTCATCAAACAATGAATTCTGAATTCTTATTGCATGCATGATATGCCATAATTAATTGTTTTTCTTTAGATTAAATGCAATGAATCCTTCGAATGGAAAAACATAGAGAGAATTTTAGCGTAGAGGAGGTGGTGGTGGTGCAACAATTGCATATCTCAATCACATATCCATTGGATTACAATTGCATATATCAATCACATATCCATTGGATTTTGTGAAGATTTGATTGGCATCACAAGAAATTTTAGTTGGATTAGGAGACCATGCTTTCGAGTTTGAGCATTTTGTAGATTTTTTTTGAATTATATGTTTGAGAAAGCTTTTTTGAGTTTTGATTCATATTGAAGAAACTCAAAAAATTATTGAATTTAGACATTTTGTATTATATGTTTCATGACGTCTCTAGGATAATATAGAATGTTTAAAATGTATTTATATGTTGGAACCTAGTAATATTTCATTTAACATCCACATGTAATATATCGTGTCTTATAACCTAATTTTGAGATGTGTCTAGGGATATGCCAAGTATCGACTTGGTTAAGCAAGAGAATTTGGAATGCTTGTAGGGGCTTCCAATATATTTCTAATGTTTCAAGTTTGTATGGTTTAATTTTTGTAAATGCATCTAAAATTTGATAGTTGTCATTTTCTAGGTGATTAGCATTTATAATTAGAGTTCGCTATGTTGTTAGGGACCTAACCTCCCTAACCCCTTACGTAGGTAAAATCATATATTCTTCATGTAATAAAGGTTGAAATTAGTTAATAATTCCTATTTAATAATGTGAACAAGTCTTCCTTTAGAATGTTCTTTAGAAGATAGAATCAATATAAATCAGAGTAGGAGGCATGAGAAAGCCTTGTATTGAGAATTATTGTAATAGAGCATTGCTCTACTAGAGGTTTCCCTCTCGAAGTGGCAGGTGAACATTGCTTTCTATCAATAAAGGTATCATTTTTGGTGTTTTGGTTCTCTACATTTTGTTGATCTGTTGGTATTTGCTACAATATTTCTATTTTTTTCTATTTATAATAGATAGGGTACCTAACAAGTTGTATTAGAGCACTTACCTCTATAGAATCTGTGATAAAAAAATTTCAAGGTAGAGACTTGTATTGTTGACATCTTTAAAGCACATAGATTTTTCGCTAAGTGGGTAAAATTGCAGTGGGGAAGACTGCACACAGGAAATACAGACGATTTCACAGGTTTACTTAGAAACAAATGTTTCACCTTGTTGGAAACCTCTGTAACCCTTGTTGGTACCCGTTGAGTAGCATTGCATCAGAAAGAATCTGTACACAACCATCACTCCCACATACCTTTAGGTATATCGGGAGTCCCCTGGGTCTCTTGAAACCAACTCTAGATCAGACGATCGACCACCTAAATGTTATAGTGACGCCAAGAAAAAAACTAGGGAAAATACTCTCTGGTACTTAAGTAATCAGGTAGTATGGCTAAGGGTACAGTCGATCCTCCTTAGTTGGTTCCCTGGGATATTTGGCCAAGTACTGGGTAAGTGTAAGAAGTTCATGGCCGAAAACGTGGCAAGCCATGCAGTAGGAACACACACTCGAAAGAACAAGTGTGCGTTCTTAGGAATGTGCATGCATTCTTAGGAACACACGGGTGTTCCTAAAGCCTTAAGTTTGGAGGTGGCCAAACCTCCATGAGGCATGCATTCTTACTGATATTTTTTTAAAAGAGGTTGTGAGCATGATTTGTGGTCATTGTGCACAAATCGTGCTCACATTTCTACTCTTATTGAGCGAATTGAGGAGCTAGACAGGAGCTAGAGAGGGAGGATCTTGTCCATGTATGTTTAATTTATCATATTTTAACTCGATTTATTCATTTCCAATTTATTTTTTTTCTTCCAAGAATCAAAATTAAAAAACCAACCTAATTTATATGCCATGGATTTTAAATTGCAGCATGTATAATATAATGGAACCTCGAGACAATGTAAACCACTCAGAAGAAAACTAAGAAGATCAAAACCCCAACCCACCACAACCACCCAATGTAAGTACTCAAATTGAAGAGGGGTTGGTTATATTAAGAACCCTTGAGGAACAATTAAGGGACACTAGAGAGCCTAACAGAGTCTCCTTGGCCACTTCTTTGGACGTCATTGTGAATTCCATTGCAAGTTCCCAAGGGAAATTGACCTCTATTTCTTATTATAGGGAAATAATTTATGAGTACTAAAACACTGGTTTGGGTAGAAACCAAGTGAAAGAGTTGGGCATTTCAAAACCACAAACATCCTTTATTTTTAGGGATCCTAGAACTGGACAAAAACTACCATTGAACAAGAAATGAATCTCCATTGACTGATGCATCCATCCCCATATCAGTCAAAATTAGATGGATAGGTGGTATATGGTTTTTGATAAACCTCCCTACAATAACAGGGAGGTGCCCTTATATTTTATGAAAAAATTATGGGTAAGCATGTCAACTACTTTGACACTGGAGAATTCTAGGGGGTGGTTCTAGGGTTCACATAGGACCGAGCACATGTCATGCACGACATCGTGTTAGGTCCTCTTCCCCCAAGCGAAGGCTTGACCCCACTACCAAACATCCTCCTATTGTAGAGATCTTGTAGTAGGTAAAACTAACCATTTCATCATTAACTCATAGCTTAGTGAAACAAAGTAACTTTGTTGCATTATCTGGGCAGGAGGTGCCTTCCAGTGACATTGATAGAGGGGTTGGGGGTTCAACATGCATGGCAGATTATAGTGATGAGAGGGCACATGGAAATAGAAGCCGTCCATGTGAACCTCACAGATGATCGAGGTGTGGGAAGACATGCTATGGGCCAATAAATACCAATGGATAACATAGCTTCATGGAGGAGGTTAGTATCGTAACCCTCTTTATGTTCTTCATCATTATATATTTATTTTTTATTATGTGTATTTATATCGTTTTTTCATTGTATGTTGTTTTGCAGTTGTTACGTCCTAACAGTAAAACCTTTACGTTGATGGATGCATCAATTCCTAGCCCCAACACCGATGCAATAGTAGAGGCTCCATGTTCATTGGGTGCATCTCACACTCATGTATGTGTCACATATGATAAATTCACCTAAGTCATTTCTTTATTTTGTGGCATACTCAAATTTTTAATGTTCTCATGTTTCTACAGGATTTGGGAGTAGGAGATGTTGGGGAGTGTCCATATGGGATGGACAAGTCACCTTTGTCACATGTATCATGTGTAGAGTTAAATATCATATAATTCTGAAATTATTTGTGTTTATGTTTTTGAATTTTACTATTTGGTACTAATAGTTCAATTTTATTAATATGTATGCATGTTGTAGATATATTTTCTAACTATAGTATTTTTTTCACTCCTTGGGCACCTGGGCATTGCTTCTGGGTTACCTTTTTCTAGAACTAGGGATTTGCAATCACTGGTACAACCTGTGGGTGACCATCACAACCCACCCCCAAAATTTCCATTGACCTAATCAACCGAGACTACCACATAGAGGTTGTCTCATAGTAAGTTGTACAACCTAGTGCTCCATCTTCAAGTGAATCTCCATCAAGGCCTGAGATGTTCATGGTGATATAATGCATTCATGATATTATTTTTTATTTCATGAATTTGATTTTACACATATTTGTTTAATTTTCTTGTCTTGATCCTTGTAACTAATGCAGGGTGGCATCGCAGAGAGATTGAGGTCGTGGAGGAGGGTAACACCCTAAAAAATGACAGTAGCATATGCGGTGAGTTGTCTTAGGTTAAATTACAAAGTATCATTTTTCATGTTTATTAATTCATTGAGGAAAAACACTTATAACAATGCTTATTCTTTGTGCAGTCTCGAGACCGTCGAAGCATGCCCAGGACTAGAACCTCTCAAGGTGCTTCCTCGAGCAAGAGAAGAAATATTGATTTCCAGGATACTCTTGAGGGTGGTGAGGGTGGAAGTGGTCAATGATTGACCAACTACTACCATTTTGTATCTAGGCCATGATATGGATTCTTTTTATGTTAGGGAACTTGTTGTCGCTTTGTATATTGGCCACAAGTTTCCATTTTGTTTTAAAAATGAACAATTTAGATGATGTCGAAATATATATATATATATATATATATATATATATATATATATATATATATATATATATATATATATATATATATATATGACACGTTTTTTATGAATCTCGTCATTTTTTCATTTTATGTTCATGAATGTATGAATTTCATGTGTATTAATACCTTGATGTTTTTCTAAAGTGATTATAAATACTTATGTTATGCATTAACGAATATCTTATGGTGGAAAAGATTGCTAAGTGCTAAATCCATAAAAAATTAATGCTTCTCAAGTAGCATTGCTTGATAATCAACCATGTATATCTACATCATCGATAGATCATTCCTTCTGAATTATTTGCATGGATGTTGTGGATATCCATATTCTAACTCACAACGAACAATGCATGGACTACCTCTTGAATTATCTCCATCTAAATCCAATGACAATCCACACTCAAATAGTGTCCACTTGAAAATATTGCGACCTAAAAAGTGACATATTAAATAATTTATTATAGAAATAACTTTTCTCATTTATCTTCTACATAATTTGAAATCACTTAACAATATCATCTCAATGTTATGTCAAATTAACCTGCATAACTAGTACTATAATTACTCAATTATGAAGATGACATAAGCTAAAATTCAATTATGCAAGTACACAACATTTGGACAACCCAAACACTTCGTATATATTTAGAATATGAATTACATGCACCTACCAACATCTTATCAGAGGTTGTCAGAAGTTGGCCTCTTCAAACCCTAGCGATGGAAACCATAAGATAAAATTAGCCAATAGTTCACTCCATTAGAGATCATCAACAATGTAGCATACACAATGGTAAGTCCTTTTTGGAACCTACATTTGTATCCCACACTGTACAAGATCAACTCCCTCTATCTTCTTGATAACAAACATGTTAGGTAGCACTAGGGTTTTAAAATTCCACAAAACCCTAATTTCTTCTCTTACTAGAGCTACATGATAAAAAAAAATCTTTCCTCCCGTAGGTATAAGTCGTAGTATTCCTAGTCTCCTTAGGAAAAAACCCTTACCCTAGTCTTCCCTTGACATTCATTAGAGAATCCTAGTTGTTAGTTTATTAGTTGATTCAATCCATAATTTGACCAATTTCTAGGGCACACACATTATTCCCCTTTTTCTGTGCATGACATATATAAAATCATTTCATTTATGTGTAACCCTTCATAAGTGCCAAAAAGACTAGTCAAGGAATCATTAATGCACTCATGCTTGTTTAGCTTGTGTAGTGGGTATATGTAAATATTTTTAAACTCGTCAAATATTAATAACATTTATTTAGTCTTCCATGATTTCCACTATACTTATTGATTTTGATCAATAGAATGAGAGAGTTCACATGGAAACTAGATCTTAGAATGGGTATCATTTTCCACCTACAAATAAAGGTTTTGAGGTTACATTTCTTGACACACCATAGAAAGTAATGCTATGCTACCAAAATTCCTCCAGGGAGACTCGAAACCATTATTCTTTTCCCTTCACCATCTATGAGATTTTATTGCACACTCCTACCCAATTTTTGGGTTAGAGAACACAAAAAGACAAAGGAACCTCCCAAACCCAATCCCACAAACCTATTGATGCCATGCCATTTCCATGCCATTGTCATGCCTTGCCAAGTAATTCCATGGCATTCCATTTCCATTCCATTGTTATTTCCACGCTATTTCCATGCCATTTCCATTCATTTCCAAGCCACGTCATTCCATGCCATTTCTGTGCCTTTCCATTTCCATGCCTTGCCATGCCATGCCCTGTCATGCCATGCCATTTCCACGCCATGCCATGCCATTCCATTTCCATTTCCATCCCTTTCCATGGCATGCCATTTCCAAGCCATGCCATTTCCATTTCTATGCCATGGCATGCCATTTCCATTGCCATGCCATGCCATTGTCATGTAGCTTCTCATGTATAGTCATGTAGTTTCTCATTTTAACCTATATAAAAATAAATATAATGTTCCATAAAATTATTCAAGGAAAAGGTCAAATCAAAATGTGGATTGCAATGAAACAAGAATAACAAAAAAATAAACATTTCCATGCCATTGTCATGTCGTGCCATTTCCATGCTTCACAATTAAACCCTTGGAATACACCTTGACACATTTTATTACATTTATGTCATAATTTCCATCCCTCTAAGGCTTGATGTCTTGAATATTGTATGGTTTTCATGTGTCATCTTGCATTCTAGCAAGCATTTTTTTATTATCTAAACCCTAGTTTAAGCTTGCATTTTCAACCCCCTTTCAAATAATGATCATGTGTTTTAAGGGTTGTTATATTTGTCCTTGTATTTCTTTTCCTTGGCTTTCCTTGCCATGTGATGCCTTTCCTTTGCATGTCCTGCCATGCCATGCCTTGCATTTCCTTTCCTTGTCATGCCATTTCCATGCCTTTCCATTCCATGCCTTGTAATGCCTTTCCAAGACACACCATGCCTTGTCATTTCCATGTCATTTCCACGCCTTTCAATTCCATGCCATTATCGTGCCATTTCTGTAGAGACCGTAAATACAAAATTTGATATAATTCCTTTAAATTACACAAATAATTCGATCACCAGCATATAAGCAAATTTTCAGCAGAGATTAACATTTAACTACAACATAAAAAAAAAGAACTTAGCAATTTCATAAACAAATTACCTGCTTCTGATGCTAATTTCTTCGTTGACCTGGTTGTCTAGCTTGCTGCCTGATGCGCTGATCAACTCTGCCCAAACCGTGTTTCCTCCTTGCCAGCTAGGAGTAGCCTTTCCGGCTTCCTAGCTCCAGGATACCGTAAGGCTATCTTGGCCCTTGTGCCCAAAACCCCCAGCAAACCGGTGCCCCCCGTAATGATCCTCCAAGACTGCAGAACTCCAACACAGAACCAGAACTAGAAAATCCAAGCCCCCCCCAAAAGCCAGAACTCTCTCCTCCTCCCAAAATAATGATCCCTCTCCTCGTAAGACTCCTCTCGTCATATGCCCCCTCCACCGACTCTCTTCCCGCTCATTAATATCTTATCCCTTCATTATTATCTTATCTCTTTATTTAATGTCTTATCCCCTCCCATATACGTAAATCATTTAATTAAACAAATTAAAATTATTAACCCTCTTAAATTTATTACCCTGGTCATTGAATGTGATAGGTAATTAATTAATTATTTATTTATTTAATCAAAAGTTATAACAATTAATTAATTAATTAATATTTAATTAATATTCTTATGCCAATCTTTGTTTAAGTAAAACCATGTTAGGACAATTAATTACCTAATTAATTTTGCTTAATAATCCCTAAGCATATATTCAACTAGGGTTGTTACATACACCCACCCTTCAGGAAACTTCATCCCAAAGTTAAGGTATCTTATGGTACAAAGGAACAGAAACATGGTTCACACATTCATAACAATTAACTGACATTATCAGTAAGTAAGTTAAGAAAACTCATACATACTAGTGTATATGTACAAGAAATGCATGTGTAGCTAGTACATACAAGTCCCATGCATGTACTGATAATCAAAAACTATCATCCTTTAGTAATTTATGTATGCACCCAATCCAGTCAGCAAGACTAGTCTTTTACAAAAGAAAACAAACCAATCAATTGTTTGAGAAATCCTTTAATTATGATTATCCGGTTCAACAATTTTATTTAGACAACTGTGGTTTAGTTACGTAATTATGAATATTCATTTATACACATTTATTTTTATTTTTTTAGAAGGGAAAACATTAAATTCCACCATAAGAAAAATCTCCATACTTTCTCAACTATTTCTACTCATCCTTCCTCTCCAACTTACTTCCATCTCCATTCCTATCCTTCCTCTGCTAGACTATCTTGGAGCGTCAACTATATTGACCTAACTCCAAATAGAACCCATAAGCGGAAGTGTCACTATCTCGACCAAGCTTCCCTAGCAGGCAACTGACAGTCAT
>ML785342.1:347385-378791 GCA_009831015.1 Picea engelmannii
GTTGCCCCACCAGTTCAAGGAACTGTCTCTTAACTAAAAAATTGTGATCTTTGCCTTTGAGTTGGACGCATAGTCTCTTAAGGCAAAACACCTTGTCATGCCTTCCAACCATGCTTCCGCAAGTTCACTTGCGCGACCCCCGACAAACTCTAGAAGTTTGATCTTCTGCAATTCTCGCGTGATGTCTTTGGGTGGAGGTCCTCCCCTTGAATCCCTTGACGCTTCTGGATTACCCGTTCCAGACAGTGGGGGTTCCACTTCGGTCCCTGCTGGTTGTCACCCCTTTAAAGTCTCATTAATGGCCTCCAACGAGCGCAGTATGAGAGCTAGTTTGGGAGATGGTGGTGGTGGTGGTGGTGGTGTTGGCGGTGCTTGAGACGACACTCCCCTGCCTCGATTCCCTCGAGTCCTGACCATCCTGTATGCTTTAACCTGCATCAACCAAAGTTGTCAGGGTGAGTTCAAGGACGTTTCAAATTGGTGCTATTCAAACTAGAAACCGGGTTAGGCGTAATTTTTCTTTACTTGTCTGTAAACAGACATTACTCTCTTTAGGGGATTGGCTAGGTTAGGATTAGGATTAAGCGTCTAAGCTTGATTTCTTCACCCTAAAAAAAAACTATTGGTTCCCTTGCCCTGTAGCTATGCTAGCCTTGCACCATACTCGCCAATTCCTCTTGCTTACTCTCCTAGCACATATGTCGCCTCCTTCCCACTTGTCCTAGTATAAGTCCTTTTAACTTTTCTCTTACAACTAAATATCCTCCGATGCTTGACTCGTGATCTTTTCCTTGGTGCCAAGTGTTGGCGTTGTCGAATGCTGCATTGAGATTTAGCGTTGACTTTGACTGGTGGAATGGAGTGGAGGGACTTGGCACTTGGCTCGATGAGTTGTGTGTACGGTCTCGTGAGCCTGACGCTTGGACAATCGGAGTTTATACTTTGGGATACAAAGATCAGCAACGCTAAATAAGCCTTTACCTTGATTTCCAGTGCATTCACTAATTATGATTCTACTCGGTTAGCTGGCTCCGGATCAATAGGTCAGGTAATAAGCCAGTTAGTCTTAATCTTCATACTGTATCTTCCTAATAATGATACCACTCTAATCCTACAGTGTTACCATTAATCTATTTAAGTATAAGAATTTATTTGTAAAGACTTATGAGGGCGCATTGGCGTTAATGCTCTTCTTAAGGCGCTTTTCTTGGTGGGTGGTCTTGGGTTCAAAACCCATTGACCCTCTAACATTTTAGTTAACTTTAATGTACTTACTTTACACTAATTATACAATTAATTTAATTAAATATATACTTTATACTAAATTATCATAAATTAACTTTGAATTAATTAAAACTAAATTAACCTAAATTACTTTTACACTAAAATAATAAATAAAAATTTAAACGAGAACACACGCACAATTTATAAAAGAAATTTAAAATTTAAGAAAATCGCAATAATTTAAAAACAAGTGTGGGCACGCATGGATTCCACGTGGCCGTCTTGCTTCCTCCAACGCCTTCCTTTCTAAACCCTAACCTTTTTTTGTTGTAACCCTAATTCCTCTGTTCCTCATTGTTTCTTCTTGCAAGGTCTTTGGTTACCCGGTCGGCTGCCATGGCCTTCTCTCATGACTTCTCCGGCCTTCTCTCATGGCTTCTCTAGCCTTCTCTCATGGCTTTGACCCTGGCCTACAGTTATGCTACCTTGTGCATTGGACCTTATGGTGTTACTTGGTTCTTTTTTTTTTAGCTGTCTGCGGTGTATATCCTCTCCTTGCAGGTCAAACTTCAAAACAAAAGCACCAATATTCGGAGTTATAAAATTTTAAATGTTGCATTGTTTATTACCTCGTTAAATGCATAAATGCATAGTGTAATTTCTGTATTGCAGGATTTGTGGTCGTGTATTAGTTCAGAGGAGGTTTGAGCGCTTGTAATGCTTGCAAGGGAAATTGAGAATTCCTCGATGGGGTTTGAACATGTTAATCGTTGCAAAGGAGATTAGGGTTCAGAGAAATGATGCCGCTATAAACTCAAAAAAAAAAATTATGAAGATTTTTTTTTTCTTGTGATCAGGCTGAGTTTTTTTTTAAGTGTTGGGCCGAGTTTATGGTTGTTGGGGCCAAGAGTATTTGCCAGGGTCGATATTTATTGTAGCTAGTGGTTTATCCATTGTGGAGGGATGAATTTGGCATGTAGAGGGTGAATTCTTGGTGCTGGGTGGATTCCCTTTGAAGGAGATTGAATTTACTTGCTGTTGAGGCTGAGTTTTCTTACCAGGGCTAAGTTTATTCATTGCTGGCTGAGTTTATTCTCTTGTGGGCCGAATTTCTCTTGGTTGGTTGTGTCTTTAGTTGTTGGACCGAAGTGTGGTGTTGAGGGCTGAGTTTCCAGCCTTTGGGGGAGGTCGAGTTGATGGCAGCAGGGCTGCACAATTCTTACTGAAGTTATTTGTTGTGTATGAGGGTTGTACCCCATCTATTGAGGCAGATCTGAACCATTGGGATGCCCTGCGCATGTAACAGGTTAGCTACATAATAAAATCATATTAGTTTTGAGCTATTCTTTTGTTGTTGTTGATGATTTTAGTGGGCTACTTCCATTTGTTTTGTTTTTTTTAAATAAAAAAGGGTCGACCCTGCTATATTATGGAGGCAAAAAGCTTTTGCAGAATGTACAGAGAAGTATGCCTGGAGTTACCAAAAATCCTACCAATAATCGGAAACCAGCATAGGTAAAACATATTAGCATGATAAAATGTAAAACCAAGTAGCAAAATAGAACTTAAACATTGTAGCATCTGTCCTGCCCGAAGGAAACCAGGACAGATGCCTACAGTCCAAATATACATAAAATAGTAACAAAGTAAACTAGGAACCAAGAGCATAAAAACCTAGGTGCCAGGTGGCCTGTCGTCCTCGTCCTTCTGCCACGTGAACCCAGCCGGGATGGCAAAAGCTTGCGCGTAGAGGGGGCATTTCTGCTTAGCTGGCGCGTTGGAAAAAGCATCAAGGAGCATGTCCATACTCTGTCCCATGGTGCGCGCCCGGTACTCCAAGTCAGATAAGTGGGCACGAAGGTCAAACACCAGAGCCAGGTGCTCGTTCCGGAGGAGAGACCCATGCAAGCTGCCACCCACATCCACCGAGCCCGTCGTCGCTTCCACACCAACGTCACACTCTCGCTGCTCCCCAGCCACCTTTTCACCCACCGTTCCTGCTACCTTCGCCTGAGTATCATAGCTGCTAACATTGTCATCACCAGGCCATGGAATTTATTCCACAATACAGTCGGGGATGTAGTCGTCCTGAGCCGGAATGGGAGTGCACTTCTCCTGAGGAGTCGCCTCAATCCTTTCCACTAGCGTCAAGTCCTCCATGGTTGGGTCTTCCACCACAATGCAGGGTGGAAATTCCTCCTCCGTTCCAGCATCCTGCGCGTATCGGCTGCAACCGGCTCATGGTTCGGCTATGGTGGCGAGGAGCGCTCGCCTCTCTGCCCTTGCTTTTTTCGTGATGATGGAGGTCGCTAGAGCCAAGGCTCGCTCCAGCTGCTCTCTCCGACGCCTTTGAGCTTTGCGAGCATCCCAGGCTGCGCCACGGCGCGGTCTTCCTCTTTTCCGAGCCATGGGGAGCGAGCATAGCGAGTACAGTAAGAGACAGGTGAGCCAAGACACAATTGAATTTATTTGCAGGGCACAGGCAGGCTTAACCTGTTTCGATTCAAACATAAAAGGACACACCGAAAATGCTGAGAGTCTGAGCACGAAAGGAGCTGGGCTGCACCATAGAAATCCAGCAAGAATTAGAGCCGAGGCAGATGAAGCCCTGCTCTATCCTGTCGTGAAAGAATTCATATAACCCGAAGCCGAGGCCATTTTCCAACACTTAACCTCTCCCTTCCCGAGTGCGTTGTTAATGAACGCACGAGGGAGGTGTACCTTCATCTTATGTCTGCTGCAGAGGCCGTCCCCCATCGTTAATGTTGGCTTGTGGGTGGCGGCCCTCGTCATTTAAGCCGAGGCCGAGTGCGCCTCCAGCTATCTCCACATGTCCGCGTGGCACCCCATCCAGGGGGGCTACTTCCATTTGTTATTATGCTGTTAATTTTGGTATTTAATTAAGTACGGTCACTAAATTGGTTAGCATTTAACCACAACAAAACCATGGAAGGACGAGATGTCTTCAATTACTTTCTTTAATAAAAATATGGCCATGGCTCCTTGTCGGTTGGGCTGTGGTCTGGCCATTGGAAATAAATACCACAACCATACCAGGTTTGGTCGTTGGGACTAGTTTATTGCCTCTAATTTTGCACATCGCCTGCCCTGTGTTGTGTGCAGGTCGTGCTCCTCCTTCTCGACAGCTTGGGCATTTGGAGTTTGGGCGATAGCTTGTATGTTTGCGTGTGGCTTGGCCCTGGTGTGGGTTGTCTTGTGACTAACAGGTCGGATGTTTGGTCTCGTTGCAACTAAATCAAATTTGACAGTTCATTTGTGAATGATCTCGTGTCATTTCTCATTACAGGTGTGTTCTTTCAGTGAATATTTGGTATAGTTCCTGGGTGCTTGGCTCATGCACACTAATGCAAATAGAGCTTACTCCATTTTTTTTGTTTTTTTTACTCTCTCTCTATATTTCCATTGGCCAGAGAGAGAGTAAAAAAAACCATTGGAAATAGATTTATCTAATTTTATCTAATTTCTGGGTGGGTACAATTCCATTTCTAAATTGGGTAGGTGGGTAGGTGGGCCCTTAAGGCTCCAGTGCTTCAAACTGAAGCTCTGATACCACGTGTAGGGACCGTAAATACAAAATTTGATATAATTCCTTTAAATTACACAAATAATTCGATCACCAGCATATAAGAAAATTTTCAGCAGAGATTAACATTTAACTACAGCATAAAAAAAAAGAACTTAGCAATTTCATAAACAAATTACTTGCTTCTGATGCTAATTTCTCCATTGACCTGGTTGTCTAGCCTGCTGCTTTGTTGTTGCCTGATGCGCTGACCAACTTTTCCCAAACAGTGTTTCCTCCTTGCCAGCTAGGAGCAGCCTGTCCGGCTTCCTAGCTCCAGGATACCGTAAGGCTATCCTGGCCCCCGTGCCCAAAACCCCTAGCAAACCAGTGCCCCCCGTAATGATCCTCCAAGACTGTAGAACTCCAACACAGAACCAAAACCAGAAAATCCAAGCCCCCCCAAAAGCCAGAACTCTCTCCTCCTCCCAAAATAATGATCCCTCTCCTCGTAAGACTCCTCCCGTCATATGCCCCCTCCACCGACTCTCTTCCCGCTCATTAATATCTTATCCCTTCATTATTATCTTATCTCTTTATTTAATGTCTTATCCCCTCCCGCATACGTAAATCATTTAATTAAACAAATTAAAATTATTAACCCTCTTAAATTTATTACCCTGGTCATTGAATGTGATAGGTAATTAATTAATCAAAAGTTATAACAATTAATTAATTAATAAATATTTAATTAATATTCTTATGCCAATCTTTGTTTAAGTAAAACCATGTTAGGACAATTAATTACCTAATTAATTTTGCTTAATAATCCCTAAGCATATATTCAACTAGGGTTGTTACAATTTCCAAGCCATTTCTTTCCATGCCATTGTCATGCCTTGCCATGTCATGCCATTCCCATGCCTTTCCAAGCCTTGCATGGTATGGTATGGTATGCCTTGCCTTTCCTTACCATGGTATGGTATGGCATTCCTTTACTTTCCTTGCCTTGCCATGGTATGGTATGGTATGCCTTTCCTTTCCTTGCCTTGCCATGGTATCGTATGGTATCATTGGCATGGTATAATATGGTATGGTATGGTATCCTAGCCTTTAAAACAAGTTAGTTAAACAAATTTAAACTTAAACCTCACATGGTATGGTATGTATTTCTTTGGCTTGCCTTTGTATAGTATGGTATGGTATTCCTTGCCTTTCCTTTCCTTGCCATGGTATGCTAAAATGCAGGATGGCACATGAAAACCCTAAAACATTCTAGACATCAAGCCCTAAAGGGCTGAAAATTATGAAAAAAATGTAATAAAAGGTGTAATGTATGGTATGGTATGTTATGGTATCCTTGGTATGGTATGGTATGCAAGTGAAGGAATACCTTGCCTTTACATGCCATGTCATGCCTTGCATTGCCTTTCCTTACCTTGCATGGCCTTGCCTTTCCATGCATTTCCTTGCCTTGCATGGTATGGTATGGTATGGTATGGTATGATATGATATTCCTTGCCTTTCCATGGCCTTGCATGGTATGGTATGGTATGGTATGGTATGGTATGATATGATATAGTATGATATGGTATGGTATGGTATGCCTTGCCTTGCCATGGTATGGTATGGTATGGTATGCCTTGCTTTGCCTTGGCTTGCCATGGTATACTGAGATGCAAGATGGAACATGACAACCCTGTTATTGCACAAGTTGTAGATCATGCTAAATTCCTTCACGATCACAAAAAAATGGATAACAACCGGAATTAGAACTCACTGTCACCTTAAGAAGAACTCTGGGTGACCCCCTAAGGATTCTCTAAGAGTCATGATACAATACTTGCAGGTGGTTAGGATAGAGGGAAGGATGGATGGATAATCAAAGGAAGCCATGCCAATAGAGGATCACCTGCAAAATGTTAACCAACAAGCAATGATATATCCAAAACCAATGATATTATGACAATTCGCACCTTTAGTTAAGATATCTTGCAAGCATTAAATTATAGCCACAATGTGATCAAATACTAGGCTAACAACAATGACATATCAGCAAGAGAATCAAGATGTAATTGATGTAGTAGATGGTTGTATCATTCACTAAGCCAATTCCAATGATTATCTAATGATTGCGTGAGGCAATATAATGCACCAGCCACTTGTTTCCACAATATATGCCTATGAATCATATCTCAAGGAAATTATAACAACAATATATATGCATCAATAAGAGTTATATATTTGATTCATGCATTATAGATTATGGTGCATCCCATCATATGGCAACAAAAGAGGAAGTTTTCTCTTCTTTGAGTCCATGCTCAAGACACCCTATTCTCATGGGGGATGATACTCCAGTAGCAGTAGTAGGAGAGGGTAGAGTGGAAATACATAATGGTAGTTTTGCGAATGTTTTACATGTTCCAAAGATTTCTATGAATATTCTCTCAGTTTATTAGATCACTCAGAAAGGTAAAAAGGTTGAATTTACATAAGATTCAGTTTCATTAATTGACATGCATGATAGTTCCATCATTGCAATTGGTGAGGTGGATCACAAGTCAAGGTTGTAGAAGTTTCAGACTTTGTAGGATCGTCTTGCAGTGAATAACACAATTACGTAGTAGCTGCAATTTTCTTCTTTTGATGCATTGTCTTTTGAGGGGGGTTTTTGTTCCCACGTGGTTTTCCCTGTTTCCTCATTTTTATTCAGTTTTCAATAGTTGCATTGTACATGAGTACCTAATATGGCCTAATAGATGAGACTCATGTTTTACTCCATAGTGATTTTTAGGGGGGTGTTAGAGAAATTTCTATTTTCTGCACACTAGTTCAGTGGGAGTTAACTGACTAGTTCTATTTTAGACTTTCTATTTTAGATAATCACTATTATCCTATTATGCTATTATGAATTCATGCATTCTGCTATTATGGAATGTTATGTTCTATATATGAGTGTATTCCACTCATTCATTGTATCATATTGATCATCATCTATGTATCAATCATTAGCTCATTGGAGTAGTGTGAATATATTTTCTCATTCTTCCATATTGAATCTCTCTTCCTTTCTTGATAATATTTTCTTGTACTTGCTTTAGCTAGATCTCTTGTGTAGGTTTCGATGAAACATTGACAAAAAATATGATTTTATTATTTGTAATTTTTATTTTTATGCCATGCGATAAAACAAAATTATTTTTGTATGTGTTTACTTTGTAGTGTCATTATCCTCCGCTCGTGTGTGGGTGTGTGAACCATGACTTCCCCCAGGACCTAAGGCGTGCCATATATAAATTATATGCATTTGTACGTTGGATCGCATCAAAGGAGATTCATATGGCTAGCATTCCACGGTGGCGTCAAGAGATAGTTGAGATTGTTTGTATGTTTGAGAATGAACTACTAGAGAGTTTCATGGACTTGCAGGTTCATCTTCTAATTCACCTAGTAGATGAAGTTGATGTCTCTTGTCGTTGGATGGTTTTTTAGAGAGGTACATGAAGAAATTGAAAGGATTTGTTTGTCAAAGGGGAAAACCTGAGGGGTCTATGGCAGAGGGGTGCATATCATATGACTCTTTCTATTATGCCAGTGAGTATATCAAGCAGATAGACAACACACTAGGTGCAGTGATTTGGGACAATGAAAGGGATGAAGACAAAATAGAAGGGGAGTTTCTCCAAATGAATGGAAAAAGGAGCTTGATAAAGAGTAAGTGACTTATCGTTTGTCAAATTTCTACATGGTAACTATTCACACTGAACTTCATAATGTATATTTTCATGATCTCATATGTACTATATGTTGGTTTGATTTCATGAATACATCAATGAATTCCGAAATTGAGTGCCATCAATAAATTCATTCTTTACAATTTGGAGGAAACACAGTCGTGGGTCGCATTGTATGAATAAAAGAAGAGGAAATGGGAAGCATTCCTTATCCTAATCATTTAAAATAAAATATGCCAATGATATGCCCCAATAGTTGGGTTGTTGACCAAGGTAGAGAGAAATATGGTGCATCTGGTCATTACCCACGTGAAGAAGATGATGCACTAAACATAGGGATTGGTTGCAACAACTCGGTAATAATCTCTTTGTGTACATAATTTTTAACTTCGTAATGCACATTTGAATTGTAAGTACATCTATATTATTTTATATTTTAATGGTCGGGTTATTAGACACATATTGACACTATGATTTGTTCACATTTTTATAGGTGCATTTGTTCCCATCTATGTGGGTATATGGACATCATTTGCGCACAGAGGATGTTGATGATGGACACATGACACAAGACTATGGAGTGGAATTTGAGTTCGACCAATCTAGTCGTGCTAGCCACTGCAATCAAAACACCATACATGGGAAGTTAGGTTACATCGAAAAGATACAATAGATCTTCGAGTGGACTTCTCTTTTTTCCAATGTGTTACTTTTAGGTGCAAGTGGTGGGGCACCTTTGATCAAAATAATGTAAAGGAAGATCGTGATAGTGAGATGATATGTATCAACTCTAAAAAGATGTGGGATGAAGCTAAGGATCCTTATGTTTTCCCAAAACACTGCAACCAAGTGGTTTTTTACCCAGATGTGTTGGATAGGGATTGATGGTTTGTATTAAGACATAACCCTAGATCAAAATATATTTTTGAGAACAATAGTGTTATCATGCCAAGTGAGGAAGATAGTCGGGGCGATGACAATGGATAGTGATATCTTATACATGTTTTATTCTTTAATTACTTTTATGTTTTCAAATCAAAAGTGGATTTAATATTTTGATTATTAAATTTATTATGTTTTTAGTAATTAATATTTCATATGAAATATTATTAATTTTTTTGTTGCATGATATAATTAAATGTTATCTATAAATGATATAAATATATTTTCATTGTAAATCTAGATGATATTTGAACTTTTGGTATTTTAATTTGAACTTTTACTTAAAAAAAAATAAAATTATTGTATTGTAAATATCAAATATTTTATATCATAATTCTAAAATGTATTTTTGTTACCCACCATTTCATATCATTACTATGGTATTAGTTTTTAATTTTGAGTTAATACATATTAATGAGGGGAATATTTCATATCTAAAATAAGCCTCCTAAGTGAGTTTTTCAAAAAAATCATTGTCCTTAAATAACTAATGCATGTGTCCCTCTCTAAACCCATATAATAATATATACTTAAGATATTACATAAAAATCTAATACATAATATATTATGTAATATAATATAATATATTATGTATTAATTATAATATAATAAATATAATATATTATGTTATATATTAATTATATATTATATATATATATATAATATAATATATAGTGAATAAATATAATATAATATAAATAATACAATAAATATAATATTATATATTAATTATAACATAATAAAATACAATATATTAAGGTATATATTAATATTATATTACATATAATATATAATAATAAAAAATATATGATTAAAAATTGAATTAAACATGGAGATCATAACCATTTTTATCTTTATCTCCTCTTTTTATTTGCAGGTAAGAAATTTTACCGCTCCTAATAATTAATTCAATTCTTAATATCAATTACAACAACAATTAACAACATGTAACATAGGATATCAAAAAATGACATAAAGCTTAAATACATGTTTGACATTCACACATCCTTATAGTATAGTAAAAAAAATTGAATTAAAGATTTTGAGACTTGTATTAAATATGGGAATATCAAAAAAATATGAAAATTTTAGAATAAAGAAGAAGTTAAAATATCACAAAGATTTTATAAATGCTAATTGATCTTATCATAACTATTTTTAATTATTCATTATTCATTATGAACACAAGCAATATTTTTGAAATGAAGGCCAATTCTCACATCTTACTTTCAAGTAAACTAGTTTGTAAAATTGTGATACAAAGTAAGGTTGAAGATTAATATAATTTACTTTTAACTTGCCCAAACATTAATTAATAACATCAGACATATCTTTACCCATTTTTATGATTTATTTACTTTTCAAGACCTCTTAACTACAAAAACATGATAAATTTGGTATTTTCATTTTCATCATGTTCATATATAAAAATGACAACATAATAAATTAATTAGAACTATCGTAATCTAACCTATTTAAATATATCCTTTTTACTATATACAATTAATACATCAAAACATTTATAAAAGGTATGTATAAGTAGTTTTGCTGCTAATTACACTTGTTTTAGACATAAGTACTTTGTTTTAGATATATTAAAAAATAAATTACTTAATTAAGAGTACTTTACTTTATGTAGAAAATTATATAACATGACCTAACATCAACATCAACATAAACATAGAAATTAAGTACATCAACATGAATAAAAAAAATGTTATATATATATGAACAAGTAAAATACATGTTATAACTACATATCTAGTCCTAGTCTCTCATGAGAAGCATGTTGTGGAGGAATAGGTGATGTGCCCTACTCATCCAGGCAAGGTGAAGGAGGAGGAGGAGGTACTGAAGCAGAAGCACCATCACCACCCTGATCAACATCACCACTCAGAGGAGGAGGAGGAGGTATTGAAGCATAAGTGCCATGATCACCACCCTGATCAACATCACCACCTGGAGGAGGTACTGAAGCAGAAGCACCGTGATCACCACCCTAATCAACATCACCACCTAGAGGAGGAGGAGGAGGTACTAAAGAAGAAGCACCATCACCACCCTAATGATCATCATCACCACCCTCATCATCATCAATATTGGAGGACGTGCCATCCCTCATCCCTACCAGTAACTTGGAAGATCCAACAATATGACGCATAAGAGACATCATATCATGCAGAAACTACATCCAAAGCTGCAAGAGATCAGGTTCAACCCTGATTTCTCAAATTTGGACAAGGAGGACTCTCATGCTAGCCAAAACTGCAATCAGTCTATCACACACCTCCATCCTATATCTGAGATCAGGCCTATGTCACATCTCAGGTGGTATATGTGGTTGAGGACCCTGACCCACCATATCCTCAACCATCTAATCATCTACATCATGTGGCGAGGGAGGAGGATTTTGCCCAACAAATGTTCCAACATCTGCAAAATATAACACAAGTTAATAATTAGTCAACAATTTCATTAAAAAAATTAATAAAATATGTTAAAGAACATGCTAGAATAAAATTTATTTGAATTAAGTAAGACAATAAAATGAAACTACAAGATTAATTTAAATATGAACTCGATGATATGGTGGCTCATCCATTGTGAAGAGGATGCTGGGACATCCTCGCCAATCCATCCCCGCGTAAGGTGATGACACCATAACGAATATGTGATCTTCCTAACTAGTTGATAGTTGAAGTGCCTCCCTAGAAATCCTAGATGGAAAATCGGGCATGACCCTCTTGAGAATCATCTCACCCCACATGTGCATCTGCACTTCAGTCATCATCCTAGGAGGTTGATGGAAAAAAACTAGGTCTCGTCTTTGGAAACCTCTCAAAAAACAAACAAAATAACTCTAAAGTAAATGATAATTTCTCCCTCCCATCTATCATAGCATGTCATCTATTCAGTGCTATACAAAACTACCTCAATAAAATGACATACCACCTAATAATTCATGGCCTCTATATCAAAGAATCAACATAATATAAAAGAACAGAACTAATGCGTTGGTCATCACCAGTAAAGTGTGAAATGGTCGACAATAACAATGAAAGGCACCTAACGTCCTCTACACTAAAATGAGGCGATCTGTAACTGTCCACTAGCCACCTGAAAATCACCAGGAAAAGGTATATTGTGCACAATATACCTCTTAGAGTAGGAACATTGACTCTTAGCTGGAACATCCACTAGGACATCAAGAAACTGGGGAAAATCCTCCCCTCTCTTAGATAGCCTAGTGATAAAATAAATATCCTCCTCAGTAGGATGGTACCACTGATGAGGAATAAATCTGAAAGCCTACTGATGGGAATCCCATCGATGGATCAACTGCGCAAGAAAGGAAAAATTTCCCTTCAAGGATGTAGCCTCCTTGTAGTACTTGAGGAGGCCTACATTCCTTCAAAAGAGTTGTGTATCTACAATACTAGGTCAAGGGTACAAATCCATCTCCCTCTCGAACCATATTGTATTAGTCCACTCTATGTTGCTACTCCTCCATGCACTGACGTCTCTGCATAATTAACATATAAATTACATCAACATCATACATAAAAACATAACTTTTTTTAGTAAATGATAAATTTATTTCAAAATATGCAAACATAATTTTTTTTCAAAAAAAAAAAAAAAAAAACTCTTAGTGTGCTTGCAAAACAGTAACGCACTGCCCACAGTGTGCACAAATATCTTACGCATTGCATGCAAAATGTAATTTATTTCAAGGAGGAGTAGTAATTATCAACGCATCAGTGTGCACCATTGTATACAATGCACTGCGAAAGAACGATGCATATAGATACTATGACGCCCCGGTGCGTTCCATTCATCACGATGCACCGCTTAAATTAGACATTCATTTTAAATAGTGTGTCATATCCATGCTTGCGCATTGGTTCATTTGGTATAATCCATGCACCGATTGAAAAACAAAATAATTTCCAAGATGTGCAGTTTATTGTGTACGCATCGGTGTGTTAACTATCAAAGACTCACCACTTGAACAATTATCTATTTTCAACGGTGCATATATTTTTACGAACGCACCAGTGCGTTCACTATAAACAACGTACTAACTATTTATTTTCAATGGTGCATTGTTTATTATGAACGCATTAGTGACTTTATTAGAAACAATGCACCAATGCATTTATTATGAATGCACCATCGAAAATAAATAGTTTCCATTAAATGGTGCGTATAGTTTTATGAATGCACCGGTGTGTTCACTATAAACAATGCACTATTTAATGGAAACTATTTATTTTCGACGGTGCATCATTTATTATGAATGCACCGGTTCATCGTTTATAAGTACACACTAGTGCATTCCATATTACGATGCACCGACGAAAACAAACTATACATTTTTGGTGCACCCTGTAAAATTTACAGGGTGCATAGTGCGCGGTGCGAGCTGAACGGATCGAATGCATTGCGTAGAAAAACAAATTGAAAAACAATGCAAATTTTACTCAATTTCACAATTTAATCCGGTAAAAATACAATGTACAAAGAAATAAAGAATTTACCCAGACATTTTCTCGTTGAGGAGGCTTGGTTGGGATGTAGTGAAAAAAACCAAAATTTCCACCGTATGGTGAAATTAGAATCCCATGAACCGAGCACTGAATGGAAAAAAAACAAGCAACGAAAGCACCAACGAAAGTGTGCTTCAGTTAGGAAAAGGTGGCACCTATGCTTGAGAGCTTCTTTGCACTAGAAATGGTAAAAATTGTTTTTTATCATCGATTTTTTTATTATTATTTATTTAACCCTGTTCTGGTGCTCATCGGTGCAAAAAATGCACTGTTATTTTTAAAAAACCTTGTGACGATGCACCATTTTGGAATGCACCAGTGTGC
This sequence comes from Picea engelmannii, assembly GCA_009831015.1. Taxonomy (NCBI): domain Eukaryota; kingdom Viridiplantae; phylum Streptophyta; class Pinopsida; order Pinales; family Pinaceae; genus Picea; species Picea engelmannii. The sequence goes on from ML785342.1 coordinate 361,686, forward strand.
CCAGAGGACAATGACGTGCCATTATGCATTTGTAAAAGGAAAAATGCAAATATTGTGCACAGGTTTGTTGTGCATCGGTGCACCCATTTCGTGCGCATCGGTGCTCGCAAGATTCTTTTATATGATGTGCACCGTTGTTTTTTTGTTTTAAATAACTCTACAATGGTTCACTATTTTCTATTAGCACCAGTGCATTGATTTCTAGTGGTGCGCCGCTGCAAACAACACATCGTTTAAAAAAAAAAGAACTGCAACGGTGCACTAGTTTGGAACGCACTGGTGCGCCCAATGAAAAACGACGCATCGTTATGCATTTTTAAAAGGAAAAACGCGAGGACGATCCACTTGTTTGTTGCGCACTAGTGCGCCCATTTCGTGTGCACCGGTGCTTGCGGGATTCTTTTATATGATGTGCATCGTTGTTTTCTATAATTTTTTAAATAACTCTGCAACGGTGCACCATTGTCTATTAGCATCGGTGCATTGATTTCTGGTGACACACCGATGCGGTATAGTTTTATAAACGCATCTTTAAAAAAACTTCCGCTAAAACATCCACCCACACACCTCTGCTACAAACAAAATTTTGGGCTATTTTTATAGGGGATTCCGCAAAAACCTTTGTTGTAGGGTCTTTTCCTTGTAGTGACCTAGAAAAGTTCAGGATGCATCGGATAGGGCCATATGTGATTAGATATGTAACAGAAGCGGGTTTTTTTCAACTATAATAGTTGGATGGACAAGTTGTGGAAGGACTAGTGAATGGGAGTCAACTGAAACTGTACAGGGATGGCCATCCTTCCACGCACTAGATGAATTGTGCAGACTAAGTTGTATCATAGTGTACTATATCAAGAAAAGGCAGAAAAAGAAAGAAAAAATGAGTAAAACATGAAAAATCAAGAACACAGTTCAAGGAAGAAGTCAAAGGTTGAAGATTCCAAGAAGTTAAGGATAAGAAAGACAATGTTATAGAAGAGAGAGAAGTACGAATAAGAGCACACAAAAGAAGGAAGCAAGTGTGTGCATAAAGAAGAGATCGTGTAGAGAGACGAGATCACGTGGAGAGATGAGATTGCATAGATGAAAACTAAGAGCATTTAAGAAAATCCATTATGGGACATGGAATAAAGAGCTACCATGATGACGAAGTAGTGGTTCCGTGTAAAAATAAATGCAGATTGGTTGGAAGATCTTGATAGATTGCAGAATCTAATGAAGAATTCACTGAAGATACAGAGTTGACGGAGCATTAAGGCAGGTAATGAATTTCAACCACTAGTGGATTGGACTGAAGTTTAGGCGCGAAGGGAATTAACTGTTGGAAAAGAAATATAAAAGAAAGAAAAGGGTTGATAGGGGAAGGTTATTTTCATTCAAAAATTGCATAGAGAGTTGAATTTACAGAGCCAAAGAAGCGAAGTTACATAGCTAAAGTTACAGTGCTGAAGTTTCAAAACTAGTTGGAAGTAGAGACTAGTTTCGCAGAGGAAGATGGCACCACCTAAGGCAGCAATAGCTTCCATGTCAGTACCGAAGAAACTGCGTAGTCAACCCACAATGTCGTTGTTCATTGAAAAAACATGGGAGGCATCATCTGCAGAATCAAGATTCCACAGGGATTATATCCCGCCAAGAAATCCATCTACAAAACATGTCCATTTACAGAATAATACGAAGTATCCACTCATGGAACCATTGATTCTAGAAGGACTGATCGTATAAGGGGACATGTTAGGTATGATAAATGCATTAAAGTATGTCAACCATGACATCACCGATGAGAAGAATTTTCCAAAGTTAGTACCCAACAAGTTTTTAATAAATTCCATTATTTTTTAGACTCATATGATAGTCAATGAGGCACAGATGTGGGATAGGGGGTTGCAAAAAGAAGGATATACCCCATTTTGGATGAAGCCAAGAGATCAATTCATTTGTAAAAATGTTGCTAAGTTGTGTTCATGGGGGATACATGTGGCTCGTCGATCCAATTTCCATCGACATAGACCTGATAATACGTATTATCGATCTTCCATTGCAGGGGGTCCAAGGACGACCCATCCTTATTGTTTTTTGATAAGAAGAATGAAAAAGCACTAGCTAAGAGCATGCAGGAAAAATTCCATACATTCCATGGACAACATGATTTAGACATCGCTAGCATATGCGATCCAATGGTAATGTTTTTGATGCAATCCTTATCTTGTAAGTTGTTGAGAAAGTGAAAAAAAGATCAAGTTCCAACAACAGTGATAGCAGAAGCAGAAAGATGTGTAGAGGGCATCCAAATGAACTGGGCGACATTATTATTGAACCAATTTTTGATTGACTACGAGGAAGCACGAGATAAGGGGATTGAATTCCATTATTCCTGGTTACTAATTCTAATAGCATTATCGTCTTGGAAGGAGCCAGATGACAGTCGGTTTTTTGGAGTCACAGATAAGCCTTGTCTAGTCGTTTGGTATTAGAACCCTTGGTATACTATACATAAGGTGCGGAAGATGGAAAATAATATCACATTTTACATTTATAAGGATACTATCAAGGACAACATCCAGAGGAAACCGCACATACCACCTCAAATGGTTGAGGCATATAAGGTAATGAGGTGCTTTAAGGAAGGGAGTCACCACATGTATGTACAAGAAAAGAAGGACCCAAATCAAAAAATGGCTTCCAACACAATACAGATTGATTGAAGAAGAGATGGGCCACATTATGGTCGATTGGGAATATGAGTGGAAGATTCGACCAGTAGAAGCAGGGCCATCAAAAAAGAAAAACCTGAAAGTACACAAGATCGATGAGGATGAAGAAGAAGGAGATGCACAGGAAAAATGAAATGGTATCAACGAAAAAACTCAACAGACAACGTTGTGCACAAAGCAGAAGAGGAGAGAACCAAAAACAAAGAAATCTGGACATCAACAGAAAAAGCGCAAGGTCGTCAAGGAAGTGGCTATCCAGAATTTTGAAAGAGGAATATTTGGAGAAAATTGGTGACCACGTGAAGGAAGACACTGACCACGTGTTTGAATGCGCATCACAACAACTGGAAGAGATGAACACATGCATGCAGGAACAGATCTTTGGACTGTGCCAACTACTAGAAGTAGAAAATACCACATCAGAGAAATAGACAGAGGAGGAACCAACAACAAAAACTACCAATTCTGGGGAGACAAAGCCAACAATCTCCTATTCCTTAGCAGTCGCAGGAGAACAAATATTGATTAAGCTAGAGACAGGGGCAACAAAGTTCCCCATGACAGATATGGAAGAACATGCATGGGCACTAGGTCACATTGACTTAGTGTTATCACAATTGTCAATGGATGTATCTTAGGAATTACAGATGAGCACAACACAAGAGATGGACATGTGCGCAAAGAAGACATCCAACGAGTTGGTGAAGGTTACGACTGAGAATGTTGCATTAGAGATGGAGTACAAAAAAATTAAACAAGAGCATGATGTGGCCATGCAGAACGTTGAAAGAAGGCAATATGAATTCGAGAAGCTATATCAAGAACTCCTAGAAGCGTAGATAGAGAATGAGGAACTGGTGGAAGATCAAGTCACAAATATAAGTGAATCTATTCAAGGCTTCTGCGCATGAATATTCAACTTGGAAGTGCGTATGACACCAAGAACTCCACTTGAAGGGAGGGAGAAAAGGGAACAAACCATGACATCAGTGGTGGAAAGTATAAAGACTCTAGAAGTAGAGTTCGCTCAGATTTATACAGAGACTATGGGTGTCTGGGAAAAACTAAGTGAGGATAAGGAGCAGCAAGAGATCAGTCAGAAGATATACAAAATTTGATATCCCTTAAAACCCCTAATTCATAATATATACAACTAACAAGTTTAATGAAAGAAGGGACATTTTTAAGCAACATTATTGTGAAGAAACAAATTCCTTATTTGATCAATTAAGAGAAATTTATGTAATATCAATCAACTAATTATTCGCATGTATTACCTCATTCATCAAGGAGCATCCGACGACCTATAATTTTTTAACTAAACAAGGAAATAATTTAAGTACATTTATTTAATGAACACATCTTTTAGACTAGGGAGTACTTATAAATATTAAACAAAAGTTCTATAATCTAAATGTTAAATTTACACTTGAATGATACTGATCTAAGAAATATATGAGGACTAATATCTCTTAAAGCCCCTAAACCTTAATATCTACAACTAGCAAGTTTGGTGAAAGGAGGGACCTTTGGACAACACCATTAATGTGAAGGAACAAATGACTAATTTCATCAATCAAGAGAAAATTTGATAATACCAATCAATAAATAATTGACACGTATTACTTCATTCATTAACGAAATTTCAACCACCTATAACATTTTAAGTAAACAGAGAAAGAATTTAAGTACATTTATTTTGCAAGCAGAAAATTAAGACTTGGGATTACTTCCAAATATTAAGAAGTTTCATAATCTAAATGTTAAATTTAGACAAATAATATTGATTTAAGAATATATCAAAAGATTGATATTTCTTAAAATCCCTAATCCCTAATATCTACAACTAGAAAGTTTGATGAAAAGAGGAACATTTCGACTTCAACAATCAATTAAAAGAAAATGTAAAAACTAAAATTTACTTATGTAAATATTTGGTGATGTTGGTTTATGAAACTGGTGGAAGCTTGTATAATAGGTGGTAGTTCCATGGGGGATTCACTTAGTGAACTTGTGACATAACACGTCCATTCATGGGATGTTAAAGAATACCACTAATTTCACTAGATATTGAAAAATCCCCCCCCCCCCCCCCCAAATCCTTTTGTTGGACCCCCCTCTCAATACATATTCACAATTTTAAAAGCCCCTATTTTTACTGGATATCCTAGGTATCGATTTTTCCATAATTTAATACCCCTTTTTATTTCTACCCATAGAATGGAAACATGACAAAAATACATCTTGAAATCACAAAAATAAGCTAAAAATAATCAAACAAGTGCACCAACATCCTAACATAAGGATATGTCATTGTAATAAGATAGCCTTGGGTTCAAGGGCTTGATGTTATACTACTTTCACCCCTATAGGATATGTCGTTGTAATAAGATAGCCTTGGGTTCAAGGGCTTAATGTTATACTACTTTGACCCCTCTCTTTAATCCAATACATCATCATGCATTTTTTTGAGAAAGGGGGATTATTTAACTACAAAAGCTCAAAATAGAGAACCCCTGTACAAAAACTTGTTTTGCATCTCCATAGAAAAAAAACACATGAAATCACACCAGATTGATGGTTTTAAATCTTTCAAAAGAACCTTATAGTTGAATAACCTAGTAGTTTCATTTTGGAAAATGCACCATGAACATTCACAACTTGAAGACAAGAAGTAACCCACGTTAACATAAAACAAACTTGATGAGGAAACAGGTTTGACGAACAATATTTTCTTTAATTTGAAGGGTATTTTACATTGCATATGCAAAATTCCAATTGATTATGCCCCAAAAAAATACTACTAAATCTAAAAAATCAAAATCATAAATCTAATTTTTTTTCATATTAGTGCCTTCTTTTGACAAGCATAAACCTTACTCCACTCTCTAAATAAGTATTGCAACCTATGGATTAAGATAAGATTTATGGCCAAGGAGTTTGGTTCCATTTTGCAATTCAAACACAACCTTTAATGTATTTGGATTGAAGTAGTTTCATACAATTAAACAACATGTATTTCAAATCATATAGTGTAAATATCTACCAATTACAAATCTTTGAATATACAGTACATTCACATATCCATTGCTATAAATTTTAGGGTTGCTTTGGCACACAAAATATGATCAATATGTCACATTGTCCTCCAACTTCCTTTTACTCAAAACAAATCATGCTTTCTACTATTGTGAATCAATACATACTTTTTTTTCTGTGTGATTTATACAATTATATAAATGATTATAAATGTGCTAAATATTTACACATAAACACACATTGTCTTCAAAATAATTGAAAATATATAAATAATTATAACAATTCTTCATTTTTCAAAATAAAGGACTTGAACGGTAAAGTGAGGATTACCATCATACCTCCTCATATTGAATTTCTAAGCAACTTTGGGGAACAATAACATAAATTGAAATGTGGACACCGAAAATAACAACATGAACAAACATAAAGAATGAGGGCAGTTTGACTGGTCATAACTTGAAATGTTAAGCTTGCAATAACGTGTAATTTTATTTTACTCCTGTGTATTACAACTGTAAACAAACCATTCTAAGCATTTGTTTAAATGGTGATTTCAAAGTTGTCAAAAACATAATAAAGAGAAGTGACACATTTCTAACAAATGCATTATCAAATATCTTCCTCACCTATCTTTTTCATGTTTTCCATAATCTTTTGTAATTTGTTGAGTGTCTTACAACTAGAAACAAATCATTGTAAAAATTTGTTTAAATGGTAATTCCAAATTGTCAAAAAACATAATACAGAGAAAAGTAATAGTCCCCTCAACTCAGTTTACATGCTCTCTCCAAGAATCAACAAGCATATGATTAGTATAAATAATGCCAATCATGTTTTCCATAATCTTTTGTAATTTGTTGAGTGTCTTACAACTAGAAACAAATCATTGTAAAAATTTGTTTAAATGGTAATTCCAAATTGTCAAAAAACATAATACAGAGAAAAGTAATAGTCCCCTCAACTCAGTTTACATGCTCTCTCCAAGAATCAACAAGCATATGATTAGTATAAATAATGCCAATCATAGGGAGATTGGGTACTCTTATGGAATGTTTAGTTGTTCACTAATGAAGCACTTCCAAATTGATTTAGGATATTGGGATGTTTTCTCACATACCATTAATCTTTGAGAATGAAATATACAAATTGAATTATTAATATCACTCTCATATCCAATAACACACCAAAATTCACATATCACAAAATCAATATGAGAATACATGTACCTATCACTTCAAGGATTAAAAATTTAAATAGCAGTATATATGCTTTGTCATCTTCAATATATATGCTTTGTCATCTTCAAGATGGAATATTAAAACTATGTTGATATACTATCCATGCAATGCATAAAAACTACAAACCTTAGAATTTATAAATATATTTTTTTGTGATTATATTCCGATCAAACTTCTTAGTTAAACAATGACCTCTCTTATGCATGAAACACAATCAAAATCTTTTAAGAGATGTTGGAGCAAAAAACACTTAAATCTTATATTTGGAAAATATTTAATAATATAAAATACTTCAATTAGTGTTATCAAACTGCACGAAACCATTGATAACTTCTTGTTAACACAACCCTGGATTTAAGAATGTAAATAGATTTGACATTATGGATGACTCCCAGTAAAAGAAAAGGCAAACAATAGTTGTATATTTACCACGAATTATTTGGATATATGTGCATGTGATCTGTGGAGATCCAGTTTCAACCAATGCTTCATCTCAACGGGAAAAGCACTTCTTATCTAGTAGTGAACGTTGCATAGAGGGTGTATAGATTCTATAGCACAAATCTTGAAATGGGATTCCTCAACCTTGAGTTTTAATTTATTTATTCTCTTGATTCATTTACAAGGTACAGAAAATACCAACAAACATTTTAGCAAAGCATCAAATGAGTTGCACAATCAAGAGCTCTAAGAAATAAGAAGAGGTTACACTAAATCCCTTCTACTATGTCTAAAAATGTAAAACTGAAGAGAACTTGTCCATCAAATCAAGAAATAGTGTCGTTGAAGAACCTGTCTCTAGTAAGTTTCGAAACCAATAAAATTGTTATGGGGAAGTGATAGGTAGTGGGAAGAAAAGGAAAATAAAGAGAAAAGGTTCCAACAAACAACCTTAAGAGGCCGATTATGAAGGTTGCCTAGAAGATCAAACATAAAACTCTTTACTAAACAATCTTGAGTATGTTTACAATAAAGTTGTGTACATTCACAACTACATAGGAAGATTTCAAAGGTGTTGTGAAATAGCCACTTATATCATAATAGAAATGTGATTGCCAACATTATTCACAATTGAATGACAATGATAGTGACTTCTTTGATGACTTTAATGTTGCATTCGAAGATTGAAAATAACAAGAGAAATATGTGTTAAAAACCATTGTGCTTTCTTTGTCAAGATTGAATGCAATTGATGAAGTGGTGCTTTAAATAGCAAGAGAAATGTGTGTTAAAAACCAACAACGAGATAAATGTGTGTTAAAAACAAAATTTTGTCATTAAAAGAATCATGTGCTTCTTGAGTCAACTGAATATGGATGGATTGTCTTTTATACTTTAAAAGAGACAAGAAGATTCAAACCGTGCTTGAAAGAAAAACCTTACCTTCAACCACTTTAACATGTGAAAATCATCTAGGGTTGGCATGTGAAATCCTCTCTCTTGTGATGTTTCCCATGAAATTAAATGGGGAAATGATCGAACCCAAACCCTTCCTCCTTCAACATGATGACGAAACCATCAAATTTGAACATTTCCTCCTTCGATATGATGGTGATCCTTATTAAACATGACAATACATATCGAGGTGATTCTTATTAGTCCCTGCCAAAGGATTGGGACTATAGCAATGAGTTGTCCTTTGACTATGTATTAGTTTATTGTTGACTTTATATTTATGTGTTGTATCCAATGTGTAACATAGGAAATCAATATATGTATTTTTTTAATAATAAAAAAATATATTTTTCTTAAATTTAATTGATTGATATGTTTGAAGTGTTATTGCAGGCTTCACGTCATTCAATATATAAAATTGATTAAACAATTAATGGATTTGACACTTTTTTCCAAGAAGAAATTTTTCTCAAATTTATATAGAGTATAAACTTTTTTACAAAGGCGGCAGCAAGCCGAGAGACTCTCAGCAAAGACCAAAGAGAGGACTGTTTTCTCAATATTCAAAGAGATCAGAAGAAGAAATAGGATAGCCACACTAGCACATGGACACAAAGGGCAGTACTGACCAAAAAAGTGAATCCAATACAATCCTTAGTCGGACAAAAAGAATGCCCGAAACATTCAGAAAATGTTGAAAGAGGTAATAAGACTCTCTTCCCCATTATCACAATGGAAAACCGAGAGCCTGCCTATGACATCACCAAGGGCCCGCTTGGAGAGAACATCAGCTTCGGTGTTGTGAGCTCTGGAGATATGTTGAATTTTTATGTCGGTGAAGGAGTTGTAGAGCTCTCTGGTCTTTTGTTTCCAGCCTTCAATGTGGATAGATCGCAGATTGCAGTTGAGATTTATCCAGTTTACAATAACGCTCGAGTCTCCTAAAACAAGTAGATGGTTTATTGACCAGCAAGAGGCGAGATAGAGGGTAGCCCACAAACCCATAAGCTCAGCTTTGGTGTTTGTACCCGCTCCGCAGTTTAGAAACCAATTTGTAATTCTGGAGGAGTGTGTTTTGAAGGTGCCACCTGCCCCGCAGTAGAGGCCAGCTGAGAGAGTCGCCCCGTCAAAACAAGCGAGCGTGGCTCCTTCATCCAACCTGTAGTCGAGAGCTTTGTAATGGATTGTTTTAGGAGAAAACTGCTGGAAATGAATTGATGATAAGATACGGTGAAGAACAACTTTTAGGGAGGGAGATCGTCCCTAAAAAATGACCCTGTTGCGCTCTGTCCATGTCTGCCAACAGACGTGTGCCACCAGGGTGTGTGGAGCCGAAGCAAAGGATAACCAGGAGACGAAGCAAGAAATGAAAGAGTCTCCTTTCCAGGCCGCCAGGAGCGAGAAGAAATGATTTAGAAGACTCCAAATGTTGGCTGTGAACACACAATGGAGGAAGAGATGTGTGGAGTCTTCGGTTGCATCTTTGCAAAGGGCGCATAGACCAGGCCCGTGCCAGCCCCTCTTGCGCAGAACCTCCCAGGTGAGCAATTTATCTAGTAAGCAAAGCCAGAAAAATAGTTGTATTTTAAGAGGAATCCGCCACTTCCAAACGGAGAGAATCCACGGGGGGGCCTCAATCGATCCCTGTGAATGAAGAATCGTTGTATAAACATTTCTAACAGTGATGGAGCCCGATGCGTCTCCGCCTGCCCATAGAATTGTGTCGATTCCCCTGTTTAAAACAATGTCTATCGACCTCAGTGCTGAGATGAAAGTGTCCCATTCCAATGCCAGCAGACCGTTTAACTTTAAATCACTGTTGTGTAACCAACTGTCAGTGGAGGAGGTCGTCGGTGCCAATGAAATCGCCTGTGAAAGAGTTCTCAAGTTTATGGAAGAAAGCTTCGATCTGAGAGTAGAAGAGAGGAGCGCTCGGTTATCCAGACCGAGGATGTTGTCTCTCCCGATTAGAATCTCAAGGCCCGATCCAGGAAGCCAGCACAACCAGTGTAAGATCACTGGGGAAGCGGAGACCAAGCCCCTCTAGAAGGGGGATGCCCTTTTCTAAACAAGGGAAGACTTTCTCAGCCAGAGGAGTAAGGGACGGGAGTCCAGGTACTTGTCAGAGATAACTTTGAACCAGATACTACCATGAGTAATCGCTCTCCAGAAGGAGCAGGCCAGGAGGGCTGTGTTGAATAAAGTCAGGTCACTTAGTCCCCAGCCCCCAGCCTTTCGGGGTCTAGAAAGTAGCTGCCAGTTGCAAAGATGTAGATGTCGCTTTCCTGGAAGGTCATTCCACAAGAAGTTAAAAGAGAGTCTGCGCAATAAGATAATGATCCTGTTTGGAATCCGTTCGAGGGTCATCCAGTAGACCGCAAGTCCTTCCAGAACTGTTTTGACGAGAATATAACGACCCCCCAAGGAAAGCCATTTGTTTCCCCAGAAACCAATTTTCCTTTCAAAACTGGCCACAAGCCAGCTCCAGTCCGCAGAGGTGGAGGCTCTCGGATGCAGCTTATATCCTAAATACCTAAAACCATCCTTGAAATTGAAGAATGTGAAGGGGATGGTCGCTTTAAAAGACTGGAGCTCTGTTTCAGATAAGCCCCAAAAATGGACAGAAGACTTTAAAGAGTTGATGGACAGTTCTGTGATTGAGAAAAAAATATGTAAGACATCCAGAATAATAAGACACTCCAAAATTTTTGCTGAAGACATTAGGAGAATGTCGTCCACAAACATGAGGTGTACAAGTTTGTAGAGCCTTGAAACCTTTATGCCAGAAAATTGGTGTTCGGAGCTGTATTTTGTGAGAAGGAGACTGAGGCTATCCATAATTAAGATGAAAAGGTATGGGGAGAGTGGGCATCCCTGGCGGAGCCCTCTCTCGCAATGGAAGAATCTGGACGCCTCCCCATTGATTAACACCGCAAAATTTTTACTAGTAACACAAGAAAGGATCCAGTCCGTGAAATTTTCTCCAAAACCGACTGAGAGAAGAATAAGCCTCAAGTAACTCTAGTCAATACTGTCAAATGCCTTCATGAGGTCTAATTTCAAGATTAGAGCCTTTAGATTTTTCTGTTTGATAGAGTGGATGCACTCGTGAGCAGCTCCAATGGCGTCGTGTATTCTTCTACCTTTTAAAAATCCTAGCTGTTCAGCGAATAAATTTCTTTCTAGAAACAGTTTCATCCTGTTGGAGATGACTTTTGAAACAATCTTGTATATAAGATTACACAAGGAAATTGGCCTGTAATCATTAAAAGAGACAGAGTTGTTTTCTTTAGGGATCAATACCAGGAAAGTTGAGTTGAGACTTTTTGTAACCTTGCCTTTGGTATGAGTGTCTTCTACCATCTGTAAAAGATCCATGCTCACGAGATCGAAGAAATAGGAGAAGAACTCTACCGTCCAGCCGTCGGGGCCTGGACTCCTTTCTTTTTTGAAGTGAATCAATACTTCTTTGAGCTCCTGTAAGGAGACAGGATTAAATAAGTCGGTAGCTTCAGAGGTCGATACCATCTTTGGATAAAGGCTGGCCGCAACAAGTTTGTCTGGTAGATTAGTATTTGAGTTTGATTTGTAAAGATGTTCAAAATGGTTGGCTGCCTCATCTTTTATTGCTTCTTGGCCACTGATAGATTCAGCCCTGTTGTTATCGATAGACCAGATTAGTTTTTTGTTTCTATTGAAACTGGCTAAGGTGTGAAAATTTTTTGTATTTGAGTCGCCCCACTTTAGCCAAGTCGCACGGCTACGGAGCCTCCAACACTTTTCTTCATCGCTTAAAATGAGATTTCGGCTTGATTCAAGAGCTTTAAGTGAAGCTGTGTCCTCCGACGATAAGACTGTAGTCGCTGATAAAGAAATGAGCTTTTTAATTTCAGTCTCCAGAGTTGTAAGTCGAGCCGCCTCCAGTCCTTTTTTAACACTATGCCAGGATTTTGAACGGGCTTTTAAAGCCTTGAGCTTCCATACAATGCGCCGTTGAGGGTTGAGTTTTGTATGGAAGCAAGGGTCAGTCCAAACCTCTTTGACCAGATCAGAGAAATCGGGGGAGAGGAGCCATTGTTGATTGAATTTAAAGGGGAAAGAGAAGTGGCGGATAGAGAGGTTCAGCTTCAGAAAGACGAGTGCATGATCGGAAAAATAGGGGTACTCCACCCACAAGGATGGGTAGCCTGTGTTGGAGAAAAAGCTGTCAGAGATTAAAAAACGGTCAAGGCGCCTGGCAATGGAATCCATCCCAGATCTCCCATTACGCCAAGTGGGGACTATTTTGCAAGGCAGAACATCTATAAGATTCTTGGATGCGAAGAGGCCTTTGTAGAAAGAAGCGTTTGAGACTGTCGAGCAGTTTCCACCCCAGTGTTCATCTGTGCTGAGAGTGATGTTTAAATCACCTCCGATGATGAGGTTTGGAGTATCCAGAAGACCACCAGATGATAGCTGAGACCAGAACTGTAATTTGTCTTTGCAGGGGCCGTATACATTTAGAAGAGCCAGCTCCTGGTTAGTAGCTAGACAACGGCCTCTCAGAAATAGACCCCCACAGGTCATAAATGGCACCAAATCAAAATATCTGGGATCCCAAGCCACCAACATGCCTCCCGAGTTGCCTATGGAGCTAGTTTCCGCTGTGACCCAGGAGGGGCGAAAGGAGTGGATAAAAGCTCTGGAGGAAATATCGGTCGATAGAGTTTCTTGAAGTAAGATGATATTAGGGGAGGAGCTCTCTAGTAGTTTACGGAAGGCAACAGACTTGAGGGTGCCTCCGATCCCTCGAACGTTTAGTGAGAGCACCAACATTATTTTGTGCGAGCTATGGCCTTCATAGCTCTAAGGGCCTTTCCATCAGGAGCGGGGACAATGGGATCAGAGGGTTGAGCGGTTTGGATATCTTTTTTCTTCCTGGAACTTCTCGTTTGCAGGGGAGAGAGTTCTACCCCCAGTCCACGGGACCAAGTAACAGTCTTTTTGTCAAAATCTTGAGGAAAAGTAGAGGATGAACTTGCGCCCGAGGAAGAAATGAAGATGTCTTTCCCTCGGTATATAGGGATTTGTGAGGCGGGCTCTGGTATGAACTAAGGGGGAGACGAAGAGTTAAGAGCCGCCAAGAGTGACTCATCACTTTCGTTGGGCTAGCTACAACCAGGAAGAACCTCAGGGGTGTCGATCCGGTCGGTGGTAGGGGGAGGCAGATTGAGATGGCAGGTCGGTGTTGGGGAGGGAATAGTGGGAGTGGAGGGAAGAGAGGTAAAGGAGTTGTCGAGAGGTGATCTTAAAGAGGTCGGGGACTGGAGCAACTCGACTTCAGATGTAGGAGCACTAGTTTGTTGGGAAGGGAGCACGGGTGGACAATTTAAGAGGTCTAGTTCGACTGCTGACAAAGAGTTATAGAGGGGAGGGCAAAGATTGAAAAGCTTTGTGGTCAAAAGATCAGGTTATTCTTTGACACTTTAACAAAGAATAAAGGGAACATGTTGTGTGACTATATTTATTAGGGCTCATTGTACAAAAATCTTAACTCTTGTTATTATATAGCATATATTGATAAAAAAAAAAAAAACGAATTAAAATAAGGATGGAATTAGCGAAGCTAGAAGTTACGAGGAAATAATACGAAGAGACCAAATAAAGCATGAGTGTTTTCATAACGTTTATTTAACCAACGAACTCCATTTCGCCTTCTTCGATCCCTGCCGCAGCACGGGATGCCGGAAATTTTGACCATTAGGGGTGGTGTATCTACCAAAATATTTTTAAATAATTACTCTATAAAGAAAAATATTTATATATACTGATTTTCTTTATGTTTATTTATTTTATAGAGGTAAAGAGCGTCAAGTGTTGAGGATTTCTATTTTAGTAAAAGGGCAGATAATAGACTGAAATTGCCGCTAGATTTGGTGCTAAATGGACATGGAGATGATTTCAAGACAATCCATGGGGAAGCATGTGGTTGGTGGGCGGAAACCGGTTCCCTGTGAACGTACTGGCCATAAATTTTATAATGAATATTAGTTTATTTATTTTTTATTTTTAATGTTTATAGTAAATTTTAGTATATTATTTCTTATTTTTATATGTATTAATTTAAAAAATGAAATTAATATTAAATAATATGAAATGTAAAAAAAAACATTTTTATAAATTAAAATTTAGGATTTTGGTTAAAGATTTATCTTTATAAATAAAAAAAATTAGAAAAATGAATGGGTTCAAATAGATAATAGTTTTGAAAATGTAAAAAAAAAACTATTATTATCTTTGGAACATAAAGATTACCTGTTCATTAATAATAAAAAAATAGAACTAATATAAAGTTATTTTAATTTTTTTTTAAATAATAGAACTAATTTAAGTTATTCACATCACACAATTTTATATTATTATCTAGATTATATTTTTATTTAGATTATATTATCTTAAAACTACTATTATCTTAAATATAACTAATGTAAAAAAAAACTACTATTATCTTTGGAACATAAAGATACTTGTTCATTAATAAAAAAAAATAGAACTAATATAAAGTTATTTTAATTTTTTTTAATTAATAGAACTAATTTAAGTTATTCACATCACACAATTTTATATTATTATCTAGATTATATTTTTATTTAGATTATATTATCTTTGGAATATAGAGATATCTTATTATTTTATTTTAAATAAAAATTTAAATAAATAGATTTTAAAAAGCCAAATAAAAGAAATTCAGGTTAAGATTCATTATATATTTTGAATAACAAATAACCTTCAATTATTATTTTTAGACAAAAAATATTCATTACTTGTGCATTTAGTTATATTAAGTTTCATTGTTCAATATGTATTTCCCAACTAACTTTTTAGGGACTACGTTGCCATGCAATCCTTGTTAAACATAACAATACATACAAGATGACTTATATAATATAAAATAAATAAATTGATAAAATATAATTGAAATTAAAAATACAATTTACCAAATTATAATTTTATTAATGTATAAATTAGCCATTTTACTATATTTCGTCATTAAAGTCAAGGAAAAACCCATCATCCCAAATAACGAGGAAAAACCCACTCCATGACACCATCCTGAACAACCAGGAAAAACTAACTCCCCAGCCCATGAAGTAAAAATATAAGGGATGTTGCACATTTACACTAATTCCAACTCCCCATTGCTAGTTACATGCTATGCTACCATAAACAACAAGAAGCGGGAAATGGAATGCAAAATGGGAACAAAACGAAAAACAGGGCTAGAGAATTTCAAAGGAGAAATTATACGGGTTATGTGTGATAAGTGTGAGTTTAGTATGTAACCCTATATTGAGTAATAAAGATATTGATATCTTGCAGTGAATGTTTCCTTGACAAGCTATCAAGGTTTTATCACATAATTTATTGTCAAATTTTCATGCAATTAAAGTTGTATTAAGCTCTTAAATACCAACAAATGGTATAAAAAGAGGTGATTGAGTAGTATGTTAGACCAGAGAAAGTGTATGAGAAAGGGATGAAATCTGTTCGTATCAGACGAGGGAAACTCCACACACACGTAGATGAAGAGTCGCCCCATTTTTGGTGGAAGATCCGTCGAGAGTATGCAAAATCTTGTGAAATCCGCAGAGAAGGTATAAAGTTTGAAGATTTTTTGTTTTTTTAAAATATAATTTTGCCTCTTTATTAGTCCCTGCCGGAAGGCCAAGGGCAGGGACTATAGCGATGAGTTCATCGCTGACTTTACATTAGTTGAAGGTTGAATTTCAATTTTTTGAAAAAATTATAATGTTTAACTTAAGGATTTTATATACATAATTTTTTTAATAAAAAATTTATGAATTTGTTACAATTTGATTGGCTGGGAAGTTTGAAGTCTTATTGCCGACTTCACTTCTTCCCATGCCAATTCTTAATGCTTTCATAAATATCGAATTGACACCAGAGCATTTGGAATTTGACAGCCCGATTACTTTTATTTTAGATTTATCTATGCTTCTGTGTGCATTCATTGCAAATTTTGAAAATTATCCCTTATTGCAGGGATGGCGGCGTGCATTAATTGTCGTTGAAGGTGCATATAACTAATGCACTACAGTTGTCAAGTGTTTTCCCATTGTTGTCAAAGGTTCACCGCCCTTGTTGCCCTTGTTGTCTATTAAGTGTTGTATTCGAAGCCTCATTTAATTCCTTTGTCATCCTCTGCAGAGCCTAACTGACAATCTGACAATCTTGACAGGCTTTCAGGTTTGACGTTTCATCATCTCTGCTCTTATTCATTGCGTGTGTTGGGTTCTTCATGCAGGTAGTCTGGTTGCCTGCGTTGGACTGGATAGAACCATCTCTGCTCTTATTCATTGCGTGCGTTGGGTTCTTCATGCAGGTAGTCTGGTTGCCTGCATTGGACTGGATAGAACCTTCAATGCAGGGATGTGTCGCACAATCCAGGATTGACATGATTGATTCTGAGTAGTTTGGGAAAGTTACAACAACTTCAAATATTGTAAGCATTTTTAACCGTGTCATTAGTGCAGTTTTAACGTGCGCATTCCACAAGCGCTGGGAAACCTGCCAAATCTCGTTACCAAGAGCATTGTTGCTATAGTAAGTGGTAGGTCAAACGGATATCAATATTGCTGTTGTCTCTTTCAAATTCCTTTTTTTTGTCTCTCTGTAGTAAATACAAACAGATTTGTTTATACACTACAATTTGGCACTCT
>ML785342.1:384054-398721 GCA_009831015.1 Picea engelmannii
CAGCGATCCAATCAAATCAAACACACAATAAATTAGCCTTCATTAGAATATTTACCATTCAATTGCATCGCACCATCTAATTGCACAATATTGTTTTCAAATTAAATTTATTTATTCCTTCTTTTTTAATTATTTTCACAACGGTACTTTATTTTAACCAAATAATCCTTACAACACATTCATTTATAAAATGATTAACACCAACTTCAAAATGCCTCAGACACCAAAACTAAAGAAAACTCAAATCGCAACACTCTACTCTAGTTTGCAACTATACTTTTTTATAACATTCACAAAACTGCATCTTCTCATACTACAACATTAGAATGCTATTATAATCATACTTCAACATTGGAATATTTTTGCCTTATGAACATTCTTCCATTTAATTGCATTAAATTCAGCAGGGACTACGCTGCTCTGCTGCCCTTGTTTTATATGGAGGAAAAATATATTTTGAAAGTGAAATATATGTTTTAAAAGTTTACCAAGGTGGGTAAAATATTTTATTGGAAAGAGATTTATCGTCCAACAAAGTAGGTCAAGTTTAGTTCAATGTGTTTTGAGGAAGCCGCACACAGAAAGAGGATCGGATAGTGGATAAGCCACGTCAGAGGATTTTTTCGCGGAGGTTTTCTGTGGGTATATATGTATATATATATAAAAGTCTTGTGAGTTTGATTTTGAGGAAATATATATTTCTTATTTATTTTGAAGTGTGGAAAGTTAATTTTCAAATTGATATTTGGAGGGAGCTTATGTGTAGAGAACTAATGGAAAATATGACAAATGTTAAATTTGAGGTTATAAAATAAAATAAAAAATTTAATAGTAAAAATAATTTTGAATTGTGGAAACTTAAAATGTTAGATTTGTTATCAACAACAAGAACAGTGATGGTGGAGTCACCATGAAATTAAAAAAACAAATTACTTTGGAGTTGTAAAATTATTTATAGCATGTAATGAATATACTATTGTAAGACATGATTAGGCATGTGTACTTCTAGTAAATCATCGGTAAAGTCTAGACATTGACCTAGGTGATAGGGAGAACATGCATGATGGTCTTGGTAGTTGGTGGTACGGTGCCCGTGGATTGCATGAAATGAAGCTTATTCAAAGACTTGGAGAAATCCATTGTAAATGGGCTTGGAGGTGAGCGGTGAAGGCTTACTTGCTTGGATAGGTCGGATTGGGTCAAGGGAATGTTCATGTCAAGGTGGAGCATTGAGACTCCATTAGAAGGTACCTGGAGGTAAGTGTAAAAGGTTCATCTAGGTTGGCTTGGATGGATTTGGTCAAGGTTTCGAATGCAAAGTTCGAGGTGGATCACTGAAAGTGTCCAGGTTAAAAAGGTGGGTCTATATTTTTCTATAGAAAGGATGATGTGTTTAGAGATTTGTGGTTAAAACAGTATTGGGAGGTCAATCAAGTGTTTGAGAATAGATGATGGAGGTGGGTTCACATCCTTGGGATTTGGAAACTATTGCAAGGAAGTTGAGATTGAAGGGGCTTGCTCAGTAATGCCAAGTTGCAAAAAGAGTTGTGGGTGGAAGTGGTCGTTCTATCTGGTAAATAGGTCATCACCATCAGTTGCAAAAGAATGGACGATTCTAGAATAGGTATGAACAAGTCATATTTTGATTACTCAAATACGATTTTTTGTTGTTGTTGTGATCTTCTCTTATCAGTTGTCTAAGTAGGACCCGGATCAAATAGGTAGTTCTTTGTTGGTTATGGTGATGGTGTTAAGAGATACATATTTTGGGATCCTACTAAACACAAATTCATCATCAACAAAGATGCAGTGTTTGATGAATCTCCTCTCATAAAATCAGACATAGTAAAAGGTGAAAGGTACAAAGCATGACTGGTAGCAGAAGGGTATTTGGAAGGTATTGATTTCCATGAAATTTTATCACCAGTTTTTAAGCTCGTTTCTATTCATGTTGTGTTAGCACTAGTTGTGTTACTTGATCTTGAGTTAGTGTAGCTATATGTTAAAACAATTTTACATGGAGTTTTGGATAAGGAAATGTATTTCGAACAACTAGAAGGGTTAGTTCAGGATTGCAACAAAAGATTTGTTTGCAAACTCATGAAGTCATTGTATGGCCTCAAGCTCGAGCACGAAATTGGTACAAGATGTTTGATTCCTTCATGGTGAGCCAAATTTTACAAGAAGTGAGTATAACCATTGTGTTTAAGGTATATTCATTATCTTGGTGTTATATGTTATGCTTGTAGAAAGAACAAACATGGTGGAGATCAGTAGGTCAAGGCTTAGTTGGCTAGGACGTTTGATATGAAGGATATAGGAGAAGCTAAAACAAATATTGGGCATTGAAATACAAAGAGACAAGAAACATGGTAAGATTTGGTTATCACAACAGAAGTGTGTGGAGAAGATACTTAGGGAATTTGATGAATAATGTGAAATCAATAAATATCCCTTTGGATTTCTAATGTAATTTTTCTTCAAGTTTATGTCCTAGTAATGAAGAATAAAAGGGTTATATGTCTCATATATTGTATGCTAGTAGGAAGTTTGATGTATGCGATGAAATGGTCATAGATTTCACATGCAATTGGTGTTGTCAATGGATACATGGAAAATCCAGGAAAAACATTGAAATGGGTGCGTTGGTATTTTAGAGGCATGAGTATTACCTATAATGGTTGTAGTAATTTAGTCTATGGTTATGTTGATTTAGATATTGCAGGAGATTTGGACAAGATGAGATCTACCTCAGGTTGTGTCTTGCATGAATGAAAGGATCTATTGGGTAAGTTTGGACAAGTGCAGGATAAGGTGTTCTGTGATAGTCAAAGTGTTGTGCATTTGACTAACAATCCAACGTATCAAAATGGGACAATGAATCATTTTGTAAGACATGTTATTGATGAAGGTGGAGTGGTCCATACTCAAACAAATTGTGCATACATGTTCACAAAACCAATATAGTTAGAGAAGATGTGGTGGTGTTCGGTTTCTCTTGTCTTGCAAAGAAGGTGACGAACAAACCAGGGAAAGGTATGCGGTAAATTGTTATCAAGGTGGAGATTTTTAAAATGTGACAACAATCAATTAAAAGAAAATGTAAAAACTAAAATTTACTTATGTAAAAATTTGGTGATGTTGATTTATGAAATCGATGGAAGTTTGTATAATGGGTGGTAGTTCTCGTAACTATGTAACGATTTCAATATAGATGTATATCTGTGAAGCCAGATAGATGTATTGGTTGGGGGTAATCTTGATTGTAACCCTATATTGAATAATAAAGATACCAATACCTTTCCTTGTGGATGCTTCCTTGACACACCATCATGGTTTTACCAAATAAATATTGTGTGTTATCTGAGATATTGATTTGTCATTTATTGTCAATTTTTCCTACAATTAATGTTGTATTCCGTCTCTTAAATACCAACACAACAAACAATTTGAATGTATTACCTCACCTATCAAGGGAATTTCGACCACCTGTAACATTTTAAGTAAACATGGATGGAATTTAAGTACATTTATTTAGTTAGCACGCCTTTATATTAAAAAATACTTATAAATATTTATGAA
This sequence comes from Picea engelmannii, assembly GCA_009831015.1. Lineage (NCBI taxonomy): Eukaryota > Viridiplantae > Streptophyta > Pinopsida > Pinales > Pinaceae > Picea > Picea engelmannii. The sequence goes on from ML785342.1 coordinate 387,637, forward strand.
AGTTCCAGAATTTAAATGTTATACAATTCTTAGTAAAAAAATTACAAAGGGCTGGTAGGTGTGGGGGGAGTCATCTATGATTTCGATGGACAAAAAACAGTTGATTTTTCCTAGGGCTTGGAGAAAAAAAACAACAACAAAGTAGAGTCCATAGCAGTCTATATGGGGCTAAAACTAGCACACGAGTGAAGTATCCAAACTTTAATTGTAATTGGGGATTCTGAAATTTTTATAAAGAAGCTTCAGGGTCTTTCAACCTCAACAAAGCATCCATCCAACGGTCTCATCTCAGGAATAAATTCCCTTAAGAAGAAATTCACTAGCTTACGCTTCTTTCATATTCTCCAAGATCATAACATCGAGGCAGATAACCTAGCTAAAGCCATGAAAGGCCTAGAACATAGCCATCTAATCACCAACCAAGTCTCCTCCCATGTCTGGTTTCTTTAATTGCACCCTTTCTTTTGATCCTCCACCCACTCAAAAGAACAATTATATTCAACCCTCTCTCCCTATCCTAACCCCTTATCCCTCTCCTCTTCTCCCCCACTCACACCCCTCCTTCCCACACTCTTTCTCCCTACCCCTTTTCCTGACTACCATGGTCCATCCCCTCCCCCTACCCATGCTCGAATAGGCCCCCGCTCCCCTTGGCACGTGGTCCCCCCTCACTGCCCATGTGCCTTCTCTCCTCCCCTGTGTCCTTTCTCGCTCTGCATTCAATCACCCTTATATATGAGGATCTCAGCCTGCATTCCCTAACAACTAGCCATAATTCTATGGCATCATCTCTGTCCTCTCACCTCGATCGAATTCACCTATGCCTGTGGGAGATAATGGTTCCCTTCATCTTTAACTGTTTGTTGATTAACTACCCATGGATGTTGCAGATTCCACTCAGTTTCTTCGTCTGGATTTTCAGATCGCTCACCCCTCACTCTGGTTGGCCCTCCTCTATCATTTCCACCCTTCGTCTTTCTTTCTATCATCCTTTACTTCTGCTTGTTTGGCGCTCGCTCACCTCTTATACTCTCGAGCCTCCACTCCATCATGTGGCGGAGGTCTACAACTCCTTATTCTTGCCCAATTTGCACCTTTGAATACCTCCGAGAATATTTTCAAGCACTTCGAATAGATTTCAGGAGGATGGAGGAGCACTTAGGCGCATGACATCGAGAGATTCAACAAGAAAATCAGGGGATTCATGAAAATTTGGCAGGCCTCCAATCCCAATTGCAGCAACAAGAAATCCACCATAACCAAGAACCGGCGATAGTTTTAAGAGGAGTCAATCGGAATACAAGGAATATTAGGGATGTTACCCAACGACTAGAAAATCCTTAGCAACCAGCACACTTAGTTAACACTGATGAATCTCGACTTCCCTCTTTTTTTCACTCTGTTTCCAGTACCAATCACCATGTTCCCGTAGCGCCAGACTTCGCAGATCGCTATCACAAAGAGGAGAACCTAGACCGTCAACACGCAGAGGAGAACCCAATAGAGGAAAATTTAGAAACTCGATCGACGAAACAACAGGAAGATCCCGGACAACCTTATAACTATTAATCAAGTCTTTTATGAAATGCAAATTTTTGTTGTTGTTAAATGTGTATATCGCCATTTTTACATGGCATAACTGTAGCTTATACAGACCAGCTGTTACAGTTTCCTTAGGCCTAGATAGACATTTACTCTCTTTTGGAAGAAACAAAGGTGCTTGCACCTTGCCACATGTACTTTTTTGAATTTTGGTGGCCTTCTTTTTAATACAAATACCCCCAACCATTTCTGTTAAAAAAAAAAACTTACAACTCTTAGTCATTTAAGAAAACATAAATGTCTTGTGATATAATGGTGGTTTACTCATTCTAATGGTTTTTTAAATCAATTTTTTCAATTTTCTTGTTGGTTTAATTGTCAATGTTTTTATATATTTAGAATCCCATGTCAACATGAATATAACAATGAGTGTACCTTCAATGTTACATTGTTACACGAGCACTAAAAACATTATTCTTAACCACTAAATATGTTATTTTGAAAAATAAGATTCTATAGCCATTGAAAATAGATATTTGTAGCATGCTAAAAACACTTCAGAAAACAAGGATCCACAGAAGGTTGAAAACACTTTAGAAAAGGGGGCTTTATAGCCACTAAAAAAAGGATAAGTAGCATGCTAAAAACACTTAACAAAATAGGGGTTTGTATCTATTGAAAACATGGATCTGTCACATGTTGTCGATCCAAAATTTCATGGAATCATAACTTATTCAAACAATAGGGTAAAAAAAAATACAAAAATTGAAATTTTTAAAAGATATGTTCCACAAATATCTTATTACACTTGAATCCCAGTTTCTAAACATACATACCTAATAATTTTTTGATGAATTAAGTGAAAGGACCTTGAAAATAGAAAATAATAGATTCTATAATAGTTTGTAACTTCTCATGTAATAGAGATAATAGGATGGATGCAAATAATGGTTTAGGAAAGGACCATGCTTCATTTCAAGAAATCAATAGGTTTTTCATGGAAATAAATTGTTAACTCTACAATGTTGCAAATAATTTATTGGTAGAGGAAGACAAGTTCAAACAATGGAAGAGAGAGAATATACACATGAACAACAATTACATGCCTTCATAAAAATCATGTTAATTGGTAATTCTATATGAATTGGGATGTTTGGTTGCAACATTTGATAATAAGGAATCAAGAAAAATCCACTTGTATGAGAGATTAATGATGATAAGCACTATACCACTTCTTTAGGTCATTCTACCTACTAGAGCTAATATTTTTTCTTTATTGTTTGAACTATTCGTGGAATTGTAAAAATATGTATAATTACAATGGGAGGATTTAAAATTTGTTTGGTTTTCCATTATATATATATATATATATATATATATATATATATATATATATATATATATATATATATATATATATATATAACTTCCAACCAAGAACATGGGCCTATGTAACCTTATTTGCATTACTTTCCTTTTCCATGATAACATTTTATCTATGTATTACTAAAATTAATCTTTGTCACAAGAGAAACAAAATGGTTCTATACTTGGTGTAATTTGAATTCACTACCTGTAAACAAAAACATTGTAGAACCCACAAAAAAATCATATCACCTACAATTTTGAAGTTGACAACCAATATTGAGTTTATTGAACATATCATGTGATGACACTTTGCACTAGTTTTTGACTCACCTCATAATCCATTGTTCTATCAAAATTCATTTAGAAAGGAAGCCACAAATATTGATTACCATCTAATTTTATATGCATATGATAAAAAGGGAAAAAATATAAGAACTCAATGAAAACCTTATTATAAACTATTTAAAGGTTGTGTTCGTTAATTGGCTCATGATGTAGCAATTATGTTACTATCTTGAGCTTCTATTGGCTTTGAGAATTCTTTATTCTATATAGACAAAGATCAACCATAAGAAGTTGGAAGCTCATATGGCCCCTCACCCCCCCACATCATTCTCATTTCTTGATGCCCAATTTAATTATAAAACAATGCATGTACACATCACAGTGGGAAAGAGGAAAGAATAAAATAAGAATATACCAATCAAAAGTAACATGAAAGATTACTAAACGTATTAATTATATGTTGATGCATTTAATCATACAACATGTTTATGTATACTACATTATTTCCTCCTAGGTTTTTGTTTTCATCATGTCCATAATTTTGATGTTTCCATCTTCTTCTTAATGCTCATCTTCTCTCAATGGACATTGCTGTTGAGAACGCTAAGATATATGTGTGCATGCAGTTGATTAGGACCCACATTTAGAATAAAAGAAAATCATATATAATCCACATCATTCATATCACATGAACATAAAAAAATATTATTTATTATTGATGAAATGCCTAATTTAGTACAATACATTATACATATAATTATTGTGACTAGTAACTGGTGGATTAGACATGATGGTACAATCACTCTAGTTGATCACCACCAATAGCCTCAATAATGGGCACATCATATATAACAATGTTTTCAAGTGCATTAATGTTTATAATTATTTTATAACCCATAAACCATAAACATGTCCTTAATTGGCCATTCAAAATATATTTCACTTATTTACCTCCATGTTCATAGTAGGAATATTTTCTATCCCATCTTTCTTCAATTCAACCAATGCTCTATATCCCCTTTCAAGGTTATTTTTAGATCATCTTTGGTGGGCATATTTCCATACTTGGATGACTACATATTATAACATTATGAAATTAATTTTAACTTAGAATCAAATAATAGTTGAACAATTAAGTAATGAAATATTTAAAATTATTCACTTACATATTGCACTTTAACATAGTCTCAGGGGCCAATTTTATGCTACCCAACCTTGTCTAATATAGCCTTCACGAACCTCAAAGTGTCTTTAATCCTATCAAAATTTTGAAGCACATGTTAATGTTATTTAGTTGGTTAGGTTGAATGCAAAATTATAATGCATATTATATTATAATTACCTTTCAGGATGTCCAACTATTATTTTCATTTCCTTTTTTTTCATGTTTTTCTTCTTGCAATTGTCCACTAGTCCATCCTGTTATCCCAATTTTATGGATAACTAAAGAGATTATGTCTCGAGGCCCTCAGGTTGTAGATATGGAGTGTCAAGAGACTACATGACTAGCAATATCCTTTTGCACAGATGGAGACCCTTCTCACCACCACAGAGGTCGTAGATTTTCACATGACATACACCACACCAGTTGGCTCCCAAGAGGAAATGGGCCTTGCTCCATCAGGTACAAGTCAGGTATTATGGTGAGTGTCATTTCAATATTTGAGACATTTGAGTATGTTATATCTTAGACTGCTTTAGATTTCATGATATATGCTAGGAATTTTTCCTTTTTCCCTACTTCACATTGGTGATTGACATTGTGCCATAGTAAGTGGTCTTCCTTGGGGATGGATTTTCTTCTAGGAACTCCCTTGAAGAGTTTTCGTGTCGTTCTCGACCATACTTACCAGTTTACATCACTATTTCCCCCCATTTCCTTATATCTTGGGATTTTAAGGTGTATTGACCCAAGAAGGGGTTGTCCCTCATTCTATGGGAAGAAGGGACCGAAGGCCCAAAGGGGTTTTTGTTGGGTAAAAGATAAAATCCTATGTATAAAACTTCCAGAAGCTTCGCCCAAGGAATCCCCTAAGAAAATAATGAAATGATTATCTATAAGAAAAGCGGGCCCACTAGAATAATGATCAAGAATGATTAAAAGGTTAGTTGGAGGATATGAGGTCTCATCACAAGCCAACCTATCATGTTCATGGATATATAGTGGTATGACATTACCATCATCTGGTCACCAAGCTAGGGTAATGGCTCTCAGTTGCATGGCCGAGAGACATGGGGTCTCATCACAATCTAACCTTCTCATTTCCGCTAGGTATTTGTGGTTGAAATTGTCATTATATTGACACCACTCCAGGGAAGTGGCCTTCAACTTGTCCTTAAATTATGAAAGAAATAAAGAATGGAAAAACAATGGTCTTGGAAAAAATGCATTTCAAACGAAGGTGCCACACACCCTCTACAAAGGCACCCATGAATGAGACACTACAACCCCTTGTATGTCATGAACCCCATGCCCATTGTATCTTCACCCTTAACCACTTCATCCACTTTACATGGATTAGAGAGGGATCTCTTGGAAACACTCCTTGACCTAGGGAAATATCTACCCAATAGGACACCTTGTCAACCCTCCCATATCCAAGTTTGGCAAGTAGCATAATGTTTTTGAGCACTTAATTGTTTGGCGATTTAATATTTGATGCACATGCTTAAGTGGCTCATTTATTGATTTGATTTACTTATCCTGATGCTATGACTTGAGATCCTTGGAGGGCATGCTTACCTGTCTTTCCAGGACCTAGTTGGTGGACAATTTTGGAAGAACAAGTTTAGCTTGGGCTTCCTTGGGGATGCAAGCCCACAGGTTGGATGCAATGGGTACACATGTTGGAAAGTTTTGGATACCTTGAAGATGATGTGGGAGATCTATCCCAACCCCCACATGCCAAAAAAAATTCCTAGGAGAGGAAAAAGTTCACCTTTAAAGGCATGATGTCACCTAGGGGGATAGGGTTTGGTGGTGAGGTTGATATGCATTGGCACAAGGACGTTTGGAGGAGTTTGAGGCTTTGACCATGAAGGAAGTGACTTGGATGCTTGACATGTGGCTTTGGGAATCCCTACTACAATCCCCCATCACCAATTACTTTCTCTTAATGCCAAAACGTCCCCTAAAGGGGTGACGTCTTTATAAACTAAGGTTTTCTTTGTGCAAAAAGTGAAATTAAAGTGAATTGTTTAATATTATTTTGTAGAAGGGGAAAGATTAGGGTTTTTGACCCCTATTCTTGTGTTTTACTCTAAATTATGTGGAAAAACTATCTTAGTAACATTTTGTATAAATAAGAGATCATAAGATCTCATTTTAACATAACTCTCCCATCTTGGAGAAGTAAATGGACTGAAATTTTCTCTCTCTTTGGCTAGTTCTCTCTCTTGCATTCTTGTTTATTATATTATTGGTTATTGGTTGATGGAAGTTATGTGCTAACCTTGGAAAAATTTTCTCTATCTTTTATGGTGGTTTGTCTTAGCTTTTTCCTTGAATTGGTAAGCTTTCTCTACATTGTTCTATCATTTGTTCCTCAAGTCAAGGTTAATTTTCTAGAGCTAGGTGGGAAGTATAAGGGCATACACCCCCACCATAGTCTCCATCATTTTATGCTTATATGATAATAATGGTTTCACAAGGGTTTTCTAAGAGAAGTATAAGGGCATACACCCTCTTAGCTTAAACCCTAGCTAGAGATACTTGCCTTGGGGAGTAAGAACATTTACACCCCCAAGAAGGTAGTATCTCTAGATATTTATTTTCTTGACTCCATTAACCCATTTTTTAAGGCACTAGTTATTTACTTGTTGCATTGGAGAAATAAATTGTTGCCTTCGTAAACATGAAATTTTAAAGTTTTAAGATTACTTCTTTGGGAAAGTGTTCCTTGAGCCTTTGGCTTCCTTGCCTCATTGAGGAATCCCCTTTCAACCACAAATTATTGTTGATGTATTAAAACTAACCTACAACCATTAGGGTTTCTCTAACCCTATCCTACTAACCCTAATTATCTCCTAAACTAACCCTAGACTAGGCCTAAAAATCTTCCCTAACCTTTTACTAACCTAGGCACACTTATTGAGCTAACTAGGGGCTGATTTGATTGGATAAGCTTTCTGTAAAAAGTATTGGTTTGATACAGCCATAAGGCTGGTAATTTCACTGCAAAAACCCTAACCTAAAGTCACTCATAACTTGTGTTTTCACTGTCAAAAGTTGATAATTTATGTTGCTTGCTTTGATACATTTTTTGAGTGGTTTCTTCACAAGTTTTAGTGGCTGAATTCACTATTGTCACAACAAGTTTTCTACATCCATAAGGCTGCAAAATACTTATGCATACATATTTTATTATAGCCATAATTCATTGCTAAAGTCTCATGCTATAGATCGTGAAATTCTCTAGTGATTATCTGTTTTGTTTCAAGCATATTTCATTTGACTTTGAAAATATTTTTAGAAGCTTTAGTACTTGTTTTACTGCTGATATATACTTTCATTTATTGCTGAAAATCGGGGACAGAAAGCCTATCTTTTTTATTCAACTAACATATTATACTGCATAGTGGTTTTCCTTGTGTCTCAGGAAGGTACCAACTTATCGGAAATTCATCCAAGGCTTTAGCAACCTCAAAAAATCCTAAGACTCATTATCACTCTTCCTTTCCAATATAGAATATTGACCTCTAGGGGCTTCACTCTTTCCATTTCTGTTTTCCCCCTCCTTTCCCCCTAGGGTCACTGGGATCACCTCCCTAGAGTGACCTAGTCACCCTTGAAGCGTGGTACCTATATCGAGGTGAAATTGGGTATAGTGTCCTTAATGTTTCACCACTTCATGGTTGGGTCGAGATTTTCCCAACCTATAACCTGTGCGATAAAATTTTGGCACCGTTGTCGGGGAGGATTTTGAATCCTCTTCGGAACCCTAATGACACTTTGGAAAGTTATTATGAAGCCTCTATCCCTTAGATTTATTGTTGACTCCACCCAAGGAATGTTCCCTTTCCACCCTTGATGAACTCTCCTTGAAGTTCATCTAGAAAATCCACCTTCCCTGAACCCACCTTTCCCTCTTTCCCTTTTCCTCCTTTGGTGAGACTTAATATCACCCGGTGACTCCTTTGAGGTGTCTTTTCAGTCAATGGAATTATGGAACCATGGGATGAACCCTCATCCATAACCTATTGTGACTCAACGATGGAGTTTTTACAGATGGAAAAGGAGAAGGCTTCTAATAAAGCTGTTAAAGAAATGATGAATCACATAAGAGAGTAATTTCCTACCCTTGATGATGAAGAAGTGTTCGAAGAACAGACATATGAAGAAAGTCATCAAGAAGAGAACACGATGAGTTTTGACCCTTTCGAATACCTTGATGATACTTTATCCATGACCTCGAAAGTGAAGAAGTATCGGAGGAAACCTTGGATATGACATATCCCCTTGAAGAAAAGAAAGAAAAAAACTATGCACTAAATATCAAGCCTCTTGTGATGAAGAGGTGATGGAGGGGTGTGTCCATAAGAAGAAAGAATAATTATGATAAAACACAACATATTGATGTACAACTATCTTTGATCTTGCTTGAGGTTGTCCAACCTTATTTCCTCTTGCACATAATGTTGAAGAAGCGATCTGTCTTGATGATGAAGAATTTAAAGATCCAGTTGAAGACATCCATGCCTCTACTCCTCCTGCACACGAAGACAAAAAGATGGTCATTTTCAGTCATACTGATGGTCTTATGAAAGTACCCTATGATATGGATGATGATCCTATAGACACTTTGATATAGACTGGCAGACGCAGATGGGATCTCAATTGTCTCAATTTTGATAGAGACCCCATTTATGACATTGAGGGTACCTCTCAAGAAGAGGGGGTGTCATTTTCAAAGGATTGGTCTTCATGCATGTATGACTCAGATATTTGGTAGCCTAGTGATGATATAGTTATAGATTTGTTCTTCCCCTTGGAGGATGAATTGTTGCAACATACTCAGGATTATCTTGATTCGTCCCTTGTTACATACCCTTTTGAGGATGTTGACTCGTTCAGTGAGGATTTTTATTCATTGTGATCAGATTTTCACAGACACCAAGTCATAGCCAACCCAAAGCAGTCCAAATACCACACTACCAAATGGAAACACTTTCATGTTGATATTTTGGACGAAGATTTGCAAACAAAGAGGTGACATTTCCTAAGCCCAAGGGAGGATTTTTTCTCTAGAGGAGAGCCCGTCCCTTACCATATTTCCCCTTGTATGGGAAACCAACAAGTTTCCTTGGGATTTCTCATATTGTCTCAGCCTTCAGGAACTAGTGATTTTCTAAGTGAAGATGAAGATGAGTCGTCGCCTACATATGGTATCCATCTTCAGAAATGGATTGATCAGGCTTGTGGCTACACTTTCTGGCAGGATGATCGGTCTGATGGTTTCTCTTTCCAGCAGGATTTCCTCCCTCCCACCCATCTGCATGAGTTTCATTTCATGATGGATTATATGTCTAATTATGATCATGATTATTATGTGTTGGAATCATCTTTGTTGTTTCACATGATTAAGCATAGGGGGAGATATCTTGACGAAATGATGAATAGGTGGTTTCACTGGTTGTATGGCTTCACCTAACATCACCTATCGCCAGATCTTCAGGGCCCCAAGGCCCCAGGTAAGTAGGTAGATTATCTTGCTTTCCCCTGCATTTTCATCTTTATTTCTCCTATTAGTTTAGATGCATTTCATTTTCATTTTTCTCTACTTGCATATTGATTTCATGCTTGGTTTATAAAAAAAAAATTTTAATGTCAAAATTTTTATTTTTTATATTAGCTTTAATTTTGGATTATATATATATATATATATATATATATATATATATGAATAAAAGGGTGATAGAACCACCCTAGATGTTATGATCCCTTTTTCTGAGTTTTGGCAAGAACAATTCTACCAGGAGATGTTGAGGTTCTCATGCACTCTACGGAAAGCACATGTCCCCAAGTAGGAGCCAGATGTTATCCCCATTTTGTGGAAAACTAAGGATATTATGTCTTGAGGCCCTCGGGTTGCAGATATGGAGTGCTTAGAGACTACATGACTAGCAATATCCTTTTGCACAGATGGAGACCCTTCTCACCACCACAGAGGTCGTATATTTTCATATGATATCCACCACACCACTTGGCTTCCGAGAGGCAATGGGCCTTGCTCCATGAGGTACAAGTCAGTTATTATGATTAGTTTCATTTCAATATTTGAGGCATTTGAGTATGTTGTATCTTTTTTTTTTGTAAATAATCTAGATGAGAATCCTTCTATTCAACCAATAAAAAAGTACAAAGTGATACAAAGACTTGTTGATAGTCTTTTTCGTAAGGAACAAGATGATGAGAAAAAACCCCCAGAAAGAGAATAGGGGAACCCTGAAGACTAACCTATGATAAAAGAGAACCACAAGGAGTACATGGGAATAACAAGATGAAACATTACAAAGACAAGGAGAAAGGGTCAGGTCATTGTGTTGGTCGGAGAGGATCCTTTCTACCTTTTTTCTTACGAACATCAATCCAACCAGAGGAATAGATAGGCTCAACATCCTTCACTACCAAATCTAGATGGTCTGATGAAATGCCAGAATATTGAGTTGCGGAAGCTAAGGGTGATTCTTTATCACTGTCTGAATTATGTGATTCATTAGGAAGTTTCTGAGTCCCTGGGAGCAGAGTTGATGCAGGAGCATCTCTCCATACAACCAGCCAGCCACGTCAGCGCGCACCCATTCAGGGCTGAAAGGGAGGCGCAGCCTTATTTTGAATTTGAATTCAATGTAAATTAATGCCTTAGGCTGGTGAGCCATGAATGCCATGCC